>PYAF01004627.1:1673387-1689147 GCA_007407185.1 Glycine tomentella
GAATAATATAAAATAAAACAAAACTATTTATATATTAATTCTTTTAATTTATAAATTTTATAATTCAAAAAATAATAATAAATCTTGATTAATAATACATATAAAATAAATAATATTTATAAAACTAGTTAAAAAAATTCAAGGCTTTAGTAATTTATTACCTTATATTTAAATATAAGATGTTATTAGTTTAATTCTTATTAAGATTATTTTTATTTTATATTTTATTTAATTTCTTATTACATAAGTGTCATGTCAACAATCTAAGTGTAAAAATATAAAAGGATCAAAATCACATATTTAAAATTATAAAAGAACTAAAATTACAATTTATCATTTAAAATTTTAATTCAATGCTTCATTGTGATTTTAATTTTGGCATGCGCGACACGATGCCATACTTAGATTAACTAAAATGTGGATGATAGGTCCAACAATTAAACTTGTTATGCATGCAGGTATGGATTTGGATAGAATTTTTTTCTTTTTTAATTCAAGTATCAAACAGTTACTATAGTTCAATGTAGTATTAACTATGAAGTGAGTAAAATTAATTTTAAACAGAGTAATTTTTTTAGCTTTTAGTGAACAAAAACGATTTTATGTGCAATACCTATAATTTTGCGTGTGGCTATAATGCATTTTCAGTCTTTTAGATACTGTAGTTGTACAATTTTGGTTTTTCAATTTTTAATTGTGTCAATTAATTTATAATAAGATCCCTGCATCTTGATTTCATTGAATGTTTAAGTCATCAATTTTCTAAGAATTAAAAGACATTCCTTTTTTTTATTCATTGTTGTTGTAAAAATAATAATTTACTAGAAGCATGTCAACACAAAAGTTAAGTCGATATATCTCATTGTAGTTCAAATACTCTATGTCTTTAGCTACTACAACGTTTACTCTCCTCACCGTTACGTCATGCTAATTTGTCAAGTTAGTTAATTGCGTAAAATATGGGATAGAAATAGGATAGGGGACCTGATTGTATATGACAGAAGATTTGAGTGTTTTAATTGACAAAATTAAAACTTGAATGATGAAAATTGCTTAATTACTATATGCGAATATTAGAAATATAATTAAATCTTTCATTTTAAAAAATAATTAAATCTATTTTTAAAATAAATGTATATATTTATGCTCTAAAATAATTTTATTTTATCATCTAGACCAAATTATTTTAAAATAAATTTAACTTTTAAAAATTTAAAATATCATTCACAAATATAAGTTTATTTTTTAACATATTTTTTAAAGACCAAATAATTTTTTAGTCCTTTATTTTATTTTTCTTGATATTTTATCTTTTAAAAAGTCTATTTCAATCCTTTTTTCTTTTAAAATGATTTAAAATTGTTCTTTCCTTCATTCAACGTTGACGCGGTTAACATTTTTAAAATATTAGAGGCTAAAAATGGCTATAAAATATGCGTCTCAAATCTCCCTTTTTCCTGCTCTTCTTCTCCCTCGGCAAACCCTATTATTTTTTCAATTAAATGCCTGCTACAACCTTGTCAACAACGACCACCACAAGCCACCTTCTCTGCCTGTTGCCGCTGCATTCCGCGTTTGAAATGTTTGAGAAGCGAAGTGCGAAGATGAACTACGCGATGTAGCGGTAGGAAAGGGGGCTCCATAACGCAAGACGAAATGAAGATGAAGTGGAGGGAGGATTGAAGAGAGATGAGGAATGAGAAGAAAGAAGAACAAAAGGAGATGAAGAGAAAGAGAGAAAACTTATATTCATGGCGATTAAAAAGCAAGATTTGATAAGTATTATTGAAATTCTTTTTTTAGTGGTTAATATCTTTATTTTATTAACGAAATCAACTTCAAATGAATGAAAGGAATATTTTGAACCATTTTTAAAGATGAAGAACTCAAATGAACTTTTAAAAAAAGAGTCAAAAAAAAAATTAAGGTAAAAAATCACAGTAATGATAACAAATCTATATGGCCACTTTATACAACAAGATATTGTAAAGTCTAATTTAAGTCACAGTATATTTCGGTTTGGGACCTATTTCATGATAAGAATATCTAAAATAGTGTGTGTCTGTGAGTGAGAGATTGTGTACACATGAATTCATAAACATAACTTTCCTACACTCGAGTTGTCAAGGAAACAGTACAGTGTTGGGGGACCAGGGCTCAAATACTAATTGTCGCCCAGAGCAGCTTAATTGATGCTGAGTTGCTGACTTCAATTATCACTGCCTTCGTTTCATTTCGTTTTCATCACAGCCCCACAAGATGATGGAACACCACACTTCAAATTAGGATAGGCCACCGTGTCCATTCATCCATCCCCACCACGGTATTCTAATCTCAAACCCCATCCTTCCTTCACCATCATAGGATCATCCATCATGAGTGACTACGAGCCTGTTTGGATATAAGCCAGAAGTGTTTTTGAGAGCTTCTCTACTGAAAATATAGTATTCTTTTCAGTAGAGAAACTCCCAAAATCACTTCTAGCCTTGTATCTAAACAGCCTCTACAAAAGTTGCCATTAACCAGTTTTATATGGAATGGATCCTAATTGCAAATTATTTCCTCTTTAATTTTCAATTATTGCGCACTGTTTAACTTTCTAGCGGGAGTTAGGCAGCATCAATATACTATCTTTCTCAGAAAAAAGTAGCAAAGCTTAATGTAGTTTTTGTTCTAAATAATAATGTCTGCATTGCATTGATCATTAACGTAAATGCGCGCAGAAAGAAACAGTAACAGTGGTCGCTATGATTGATAGATTGTCGGCCACCAATAAACATACCACAATACACATTGTGGCCAAGTGAACGAAAATAAACAACTAACCATTTTCTTAACATATTGACTATGATTTAAAAGGTCATTATGGTCAAAGTGGTTCCTGTCTCTTAATTTAATTATTCTTCCAATTCCAAATCCATGCTACTTGTTCAAGGAACCGACCTTTCCTTTGATATCATCATCATGGGTGGGATGAAATTCACAATCTTCAATCTTCACTCTCTCAATGGTGCTTTGTGTCCCTGCATTAGGGACTTGAGTGGAATAATGGGGTGGGATTCCAGATGGTAACTTTGATAGCAAAGTTGCTCCAAAACTGCAAGGCATGGTTGGTAATGGTAGAGAAGGAGAACCTGAACAAAGAGATGGGCCTGGTGCTCCATTCTGTGGGGTGTTCCACCCCATATCATATAGAGGCATTGCATTGCTTTCTATGAAACTAGGCTTCACAATGTATGGGTGTTGGAGGGGTGAGTATGGTCTTTGAATACCAAACACACCAGGTATGCTTTGAAGGTAGCTGAATTGCCTTTGTATGCTGATCACCAGTTTCAGGTCCTCTGCTATCTGAGGAACATGTGAATTAGTTAATTAATAATGATGGAGATTTTTGCAAGAATGGAGAAACATTAGGGGGTGAGAAAGTGATGTATGTACCTTGTTGAAAGAACCCAATTGCACTACGCCTTCTCTGACGGCGATTATGACTATACTCTACCATAGTGAATTAATTATTTAAAGTCATTAGCTTTTTCTATTTTTCGTGTGAATTTTGTGAACGAATTTTACCAACCTGAATGCCTGAATTGAACTGAAACTCCCACGCCTTTGGTTGCTGTTAAGTATTATCAAGACAAGTACCATGAAAATTAAAAAAGAAATAAAAAGTCAAGCGTTAAGAATTAAGAGAAGGCAAAATGTGAAGAAATGTATTACAAATTAGAACTATTTCTGTTTATAACGATGACTTCTCTTACAGGTTCGACTGAAGCATTCCATGAAGCAATATAGCTAGACTCACACTCGTTGTGACTCTCATTGTAAACCCATTTGTGACTATTATCTGCGGCAACTTTCCCCACGAGTCTGCAGATATATAGATCAAAGGATGGATTATTTTGTCCCTCTTGCTTCACTTGAATTCTGCAATGCTACTTTTGGAAAACAGAGGAAAAGATAATGAATCTTCTTATGGCAAGAAAATGTAAAGGTAACGTCAACGCTCACCCCTCTCCATAATTGTAGACCTCATGCGACATTTTGAAGAATAAGTCAGCTCCAAATCTACCGTTCAAGCAACCACTACCACTCTTCCTTTGCTCGCATTCGTTAAAATCGCAGAACCCATCTTCCCAGACAAGGATCCTAACCAAGGAAACCTCTTTTCGGTTGGTCAAAAAAGAACTACTGAAACGAGACACGAGACATGGATTTGTTTTATCATAGTTGCATACAAAATTACCATTACCAGTTCCTTTTATTTCCTTTGGAGAGATCAAGAGCAGTTCCTCCAAATTCCCACCTGTAAAACATCAATTATCAGGCCTACAAACATAAACATAAACATAAACCCAAAGATCTCTCTCGTTTAAAGCATCAACCTGTCCAAGCAGAAAAACCTATAGTAAGAAAAATTAAACTTAGTGACAGAATAATTTTATATGTAACTTTTTTTAAAAAATTGTCACTAAAAAAGTGATGTGATTTTTGTATTAAATTTGGTCATTGATTATTTGTATTTGTTGATTGGTGGTACATTGTATACTTACCTCGGTGGAGGAAAGTTTCGAGGCAATATCCTCCAGAAAACAGCATATACCCACTTAGAAGGAGTGAAAGAATTGGGAGAAGTGCAAATGGTTCTGAGAGTCTGCTGCAAGAGACAATTAAGCAAAGGTAATCCACTTTCCATCTTCTACGGACACGGAGTAAAGAGAATGGGGAAATGAATGGGGGCAACAAGATTAATATTTAAAAGGCAAAATGCAAAAAAAAGTGATGGTACCCACTGGCCTCTTGCAGCCACCAAAGTGCCTCCAAGACAATTGGACTTATTGTTGTAATTTTACAGTGGGACCTGGACCTTTACATTTCCCTTTCCACTTTGGTTGACTGGTGAAGCCATTTATTATAACTAAAAAGAAATCCTACAAGTAAATTGGTTAGAGTTTGATATTTTCCATTTCACGGGTTAGCACTACAAATATCAGTACGTACGTAGGAAAAGCTTATTTATGAGATGGTTCCTTCTGTTGTCACTTTTTAACTCATTCAATCATCTCCCAAGCATTGAGTTCCTTCCAGTTCAGCTGTGTAATGAATATTGAACAGTTGACCATTGCTTCTGTTACGATTTGTTATCACTCGGTTATGATTAGTTGCTTCTTTTATGGTCAACGGTGAGATAAGTTCCGTGATTAAGACATAATTACAACTATGGTACTACAACTGTACACAAGACTAAGGAATGAAACTCATTTCTTGTGTTTTTCTCTAACTAAACTGGGGGATTAATCAGACTTGTTCAAAAAGACAAATATGTGAGTCAATTTAATTAACAAAATTAATTGTGTGCCCGTGTGTGATAAGACTCAAATTCAATGGATTTGCATTATTATAATTATTATAAGTTCATGTGATTCAAGTATGTATATAAGACTTTCATCTTTTTTCATCTTTTGTCAGTTACTTTGTAACTTCATATCACAATTGATCAACATCAACATCTACAACACTTTTAACTCAAGTTAATTGAGTTCGATAGTAGATGAACCCAATGATAAATCGAATATAAGACAAGGAAAGAAAAAATGGAAAAAATACAAAAGAGAGAAAAAATAAACTAAAAAAAGAGGAGTGAAAGGAGAAGGAAAGAAGAGGAAAAAAATTAAAAAAGGGAATTACTAGAACATAAAACTACTAATAGGTTTAATCCTCCATCAAATTTATAGTTTTTTTTCACTTCGTCATAAGACATACTAGCAGTCAATCTATATCTTACTCTATTAGGTATTATTTAACTACTTTTTCCCAAGTAAGTTTCGATCGACCTCTACCTCTTTGTGTCGAACTCTTGGTAACAAACTCTTGTTCTTACAAGAGCATCCAATAACAGTCTCATGACATGCCTAAACCACCTCAATCTATGTTCTCTCATCTTTTCACATACTGATACCACTGATACCTTTCATCGAATATTCTTATTTCTTATTTTATTCATCTTCGTATAACCACACATCCACCTTAACATCCTCATTTCTGCTACTCTTATTTTATGCTCATGTTGCCTATATGTTGGTCAACATTTTGCTCCATATAACATTTCCAATCTTATAACTATTCTATAGAATTTTCTGTTTGGCTTAAAGGGGAATTCAAGTTAAAGTATAATTCATGGATATATTTTTATAGAACTTATATTTAGGTGTTAATGTCAATCAACTTTGATGGAGGTGGTATATTATGCATGCAGATTGGGCTTGACTTCTTGTTGAGTGGCATGTTGTGTCATATTTTGATCCTTTAAACAACCTAATTAGAGTTAGCTACTTACGGCAATGCCACAACTATACCGGGCTGTCTAGTTGGCTTGTCTCTTGTAGAAAGTGGTCCTGTTGGATGAGATGACAATTGATTTCAGCACTTGCGTTGCACATAGTAACAAAGTGGCTTTTCTTTTCCGGCATGGCCCTCAAAGCACCGTGCAACCCTCTCTTATTAACTTAACATTAGTACAACTTATGTGTTGTACTTGGATAACAAGACAAGTTAATTTAAGCTAATTTCTTTTGGAACCCCCATTCAATTACCCAACCTCTCATCACCTCCTTTTTATTTTTAACTTGAGAAAATTAATTCTTACGCATTCTAATAAAAAAAATTATTTTAATATAAACATGTAGTATTTTAGATCAATTTAATCACATATCTCGACGGTTTAATATTCATTCTATCAAATTTTAAATCAAACGAGCGCATACTCATCACTGATCTCTCATTAATAAAAATAGAATTGATTCACTTAAAAAATACAAAATAGTAAATAAAAAAAAACTTCTATTTATATTTTTTATCGACAAATATTAGTTATTAGTATATTAGTTTATCTTAATCATAATATTAGTCTTTTGAAAAAATTATATACCAAATTAGGTCGTTTTGTTTTTACTGTAACCAAATTAGGTTGCTTAAAAAATTAAATTATCATCGAACTAATCCTCTAAAGTATTGGTCACTAAATTAGTTACTTAAAAATTAATTTATTATTAAATTAGTCAATTAAACATCTAAATTAATTGTTCCCATATAGTAGTAATTCTTTATAATATACCAAAGTACTGAATGATAAATATTTTCAAGAGACTTATTTGACAATAAATTAAATCATTAATGCATTAGGAATAAAGTGTTGATTAAAAAAATATAAGAATTAAATTGGAAATCAATTTTTTTAAAAGATTAATATTTTGGATAAAGATCATTAGTTAGACCAAAATAATTCATATCAATTGATCTACACGTTTGATAGTAAAAGATTAATATAATTTGAGTATATTAATAATATAATTTTTTACACAAATAATTAATCATGATTATTATAATTAAAATTTGTTAAAATAATTATTTTGAAGTTAATTAAAATATTATTTAATTGATTGATAAAATAAGTTTACATATAGGGATAGAGTAATGCATTTCATTTATGGTTTTTAAAATCAAACCAAATTAATCAAGTTCAATCGATTGAACTAAAAATTAGTCATGTGATCGATTCGGAGACTCTAAACAATTAGAACATTTCAAAATTGATGGGGAACTAATCAAGAACCAGTCAAGATAGTGTTAATCAACCAAAATTAATGTTAAACAAACATAAAAAAAACTAGGATTGAACTGATCTTTTTTAAAAAAATTATTTAACCCAAATTATTTTTAAGATAAATAAAAATATATTCTTAGATATTTCACATAAATATTAATTATTTTTAACTATTATTAGTTTTTATCTTATTAAACATATAATTTAGTCATTTATACTAATTTATAATTTTTTATCCTAATTTTTTAAATTATATATTATTTTATTACTTAAAATATTGTATAATATTAAAAAATATAAAATCAATTTAATCACGATTACAACTACATTATTCAACCTTAAATCAGTATTTTTACCACTTTAAAAACATTTATCCCATCCCATTGGGTGAGCATGCAAACGAATTGACAGCTACCACAATAGACCTCAAAAGAGACCCACTCACCGCTCTATCTTTTCATACTTGTTCCCCATTTATTATCTCGTTCTCGATCTTCTTTAACGGATACACTATTCCAGCGACAACACCCCATTGGCGCAGAATTATTTCAGCACTGATTGGTAGTAGTTTGTAAGTTAGTATGTTCATCCGTGCAAGTTTTGCATTTGTTTTAATACATTCATGAATTAGTGACGTGTAAGAGGAGAGTTAATATATAATATGTTTTTCAATACTACTCTGACATATTGTTTATTGATTAAAATTCATTAATAAAAACTACAAAAATTATAAGTGGAGTTCATCCCTCTACCATGGCTAGCTTGGGTATTACTGTGGCTAGGGGTCTCACTTGCTCCCTCTACCATGGCTGGCTTGGAAAATTAAGTTTAGCCAAGTTTTGGAAAACTTCTGTTTTTGCTTTGATTTACTTATGCTACAACGCAATTGGGTTTCTAAAAGGAAGGTAGCAATGAAACAAGTGAGAAATTTAAGACCTGTTTAGCCCAAATAAAAAATAAATGGAAAAAAGAGGTAAAAAATGTTGGGTGTAGGAGGCCCAAGAAAGGCAGCAAAATTAATATTTGTTGGGTCTAGGTGTTTCTTTCTGTATCCAGAAAAACTCATACAACACCCCCCTTTCTATTTCTAATTCTGGATTAATCTTATCAGAATGAGAAGGGATGTTGCAAGTGTCTTTTAGGGTGCAGAAAGTTGTGGCCTAATATTGACTTTAAAAGCAAAGAATTAATAGAAGATTAACAAAGGGACAAAATGTATCATACTTAGGAAGCACAATTTAGCAAGGGATAGGGTCCAAACTCCAAACACTTTTTTTAGAAAATATCAAAATTCTAAAATTAAAATAAAATAAAAAAATAAAATAAGGAGAAAATTTGAGTGTAAACACATAAATTCAACAATTAGTTTTATTTTGTTTTACAACAACTTACACACACTCTTTAACCAACTAAGTAAGACTCATTTAAATTTACTATAACCACAAATGAAAAATGAAAAATAAAAACAAAAACATAGGTTATACAAAAATAATATATCCCACTTCTACATCATCCAATCATCACATATATATTAGGTAATATAATCATATATAATTCAAACTAAGCACTCAAAAAGAAAAAGTGTCGAGTAACTACCAAATATATACTAACTAATTAATTAGAGATAAAAATAAAAGATAAAATAAAAAAATAGAATATAAAAGATATAAATTTCACAAAAAAGTATAAAAATTTTCTTCTATATTATTTTTCTCTCTCTTTCAAACACACCATCAGCAACCATTGTCAAAGCTTTGTTACCTATTTTCTGGGGTCACCTCCCAAATGACACAATACGAAGTTTTCGTAAACTCTTGTTGCATCCCTCCGCAACTTCAACGAGTCCTGCGTCAGTGCAATTAGGGGTCCTCAAGAGATGAAGAATTTCTAAATTCGAAAATTTTAAAATAGCTATCAAACCAAAATTGCTAATTTTGACGCTATCGTGGTGGTGGACTTCAACCAAGCTCGTAACATTTTGTATCGCCAACGAATGAAAAAACCTATCCCAGCTGTACTCCCCAGCGATTAGGGTGATGGGTCTGTCCTTCAACCCAACGGTGACATACAATGGAGGGAGCAGTTATTGCGGTCGGCGGCTGCGGGAAGTAACCGGAAAATGGAAGCCAAGCACTCGTCGTGGATGTCGTCAACAGTTGCTGTCACGTCCATTCCGGGTGATTATGTTTTATTGCAATTTAGGGCTAAGATATATGAGGGTTTGGGGCAATTAGGAAACAATCCTCCATGTACGTGCTACTCTTATGTTCCTTAATTTTGATTTTATGGGGAATTTGATACATCATATCATATATTTAAAATTGCGAGTATGGCAAATTTTAATGATAATAATAGTCAGGTGAATATTGTTGGAAATCGACAATCACACACACAAAACGTAAAACAGAAAACACACAAAACGTAAAACAGAAAAGAGTATAGGGAAGAGAGATATGACACAGTAATTTACCCTGGTTCACCCAATGTAGGCTACGTCCAGCGCTTGTCTGTACTATAATCACCTCACCGCCACTCGTTACAAGTCACTCGGTTTACAAGGGGAATATAAATAGGATTAAAAGAAACCCTAACAGTAGCTATTCATGGGCCCTAGCCCAAACTACTAATAAAAAAGTAAAATATTACAAATAATCAGAGGACCACAACAGACTCCAGTTGGCTTTCTGCTGACCCCGCCAACAAGAAGGGTTGTCATCTGACTGCGAAAGCTGAGCCATATCCAACAAATATGCGATATTTTGTTCTATTTCTTATTTTATAGTCTCTAAAGATAATGATATTTGGTATAAAAAAATGATTAAATATATTTTTTTCAGACAAAATATTTATTTTAAGATTAAGGCACTTTTTTTATTCTTTTTTATTTATGAAAAATGGTGTTTTAATAATTATAATGCTTATCATAAAAATTTATTATAAATAAATGTTTTTTAATATAAATATTAGTTTAGATTACCATATATTCTATATTAATTGTGATACAAAGTTATTTTTAATTATTCTTTTAAAATTAATTATTGATAAAAAAATTATGCTCAATAATAAGATTAAGATATGATATATGATTCAATCAAAGTGAAAATAATTCTAAATAAATAATTGACTCAATTTGGTAAAATGTTTTAAAAGAGTCTTACTTTGATAATTTGTTTGTATAGCTAATCCCCTGTGATCATTCTAGATTGTATACATACACTAAATCGTTTGAAAACGAATTGAAAGCTGGTAATAATGCAATTTTCATCATGAGTTGGGTGAAAATTTGCTAGCTATGATGCTATATGGTATTTTATTTACAAAGATTTTTTCTTTAGAAAAAAACAACTTACGAAGATAATGACATTATTTTTATAAAAAAACATATTTTTTATTTGAACTAACTTGTGATATAGTTACTAGCTAGACAATCTTTGTCCCTTAAACCTTGAGTTCGGGCTCTATCTTATGTGTGAAAAAAAATATCTATTAAGAAATATCAACTCCTTAGATAAATCTCAATATTTTGAAATATTAGTCATTGATTTGCATTAAGTGATACCTTGATTCATCCCATAAAAGATAATATTTTATTTGAAGATAATTTTGCTTATAGGAATTATTCTTGAAAAAAATATTAAAGGTTATTGTTAATTAAAGGATAAATAGTCATTTTTGTTCCTAAATGTGTAGAATGCTGACAAATGCATCCCTGAAAGATGAAAATTCAAATTTTTGTCCCGAAAGTATAAAAAGTGCGACAAATTCATTATTTCATTAATTTTTTTCCGTTATCGTTAATGAAAGTATATACGTGACACAAAAGGACGAAAATGTCATAAAAATGATTACTAGATTTTAGACGAAAATGTCATTAAGTTATCATTGGACTAAAATGTCAGTAGTTTACTATTGAACCTAAATGTCAGTAAGTTACCATTGAACCAAAATGTCAGTAATTATTTTTAATTAGATCAAAATGTCAGTAATTTTCCATCAGACTAAAATGTCAGTATGTTTCCATTGGACCAAAATATCATTAAGGATAAATCTTCTCTCTCTTTTCATCATTACAAGCAACATAATAACAATACAATAATCACTTAAAAAAAATAAGAAAACAAGCATAAGTTAAAAAAAAACATAATATCCACCATAATATTGATTAATAATCATAATTTATTTTTCATAGTAGAAATTATCCAAAATAAATATTCTACTAGTGTACCAAAATGTATTAGTCACAATCTATCAGGGCTATCATGGTTGTCCTATCATCAAGATTTGAATAAGTGAAATGAGATATGCTTGTCTTTTATTTATAATAGATTGTGAGTAATTATTATAATTTGGATAAATTTATAATGATTAATACATTGTTATAATATTTATTTTTGGTACTCTGATAGAATATTTATTTTGGATAATTTCTATTGTGGCATACAAATTATGATTATTATTATATTTCTTTTAACTTATGCTTACTTTCCTATTTTTTAAGTGATTATTTATTGTTATTATTATGCTTATAACGATAAAAAAAAAATTACCATTCATAACATTTTAGTCCAATTAAAAATTACTGACATTTTTGTCCAATGATAATTCACTATATCACATAGGCACGTTCATTAATGATAATAAAAAAAGTTAATAGAATGATGAATTTGTCGCACTTTTTACACTTTCGAAGACAAAAATTTGAATTTTCATATTTCAGAAACGAATTTATCAACGTTCTATACATTCGGGAACAAAATTGACTATTTAACCTTAATTAAATGAGATATTTGTTAAACAATATATCACTTAACTTTAAGAAATTTATTTAAGCCCTTGAGTTACTGGCACTTCAAGGGGAATACTCAATTGGTCGATTAATACGCGTATGTTGTTTTAAACCCTATAGTACCTTAGTTAAATTCTCGAATAAAAAAGAAAATGACGTGTTGATTTCACACACCTAATTCATTTGGTTGAGGAATATGGTAAGTTGATTAAGTAGTATTTTTCCTCTCCCATAAAAAGAAAAGTAATATTTCTCCTCAAACTAAATAATTAACAAAAAATGTCAAGTAAATACCAAATATATCCTAACTATTATTAATTAATATTCTCTTCTGATAAAATTGATTGATTTTTAAGGTTAATGCATACAATAATTGAGAAATAAATCATACATCAATAGTTATTGGAAAAAAATTACAGCATCTATAATTTTGATCCGAAAGAATAATGAACTAACCTAATTATTTGGAACATATGAACAAATATTCAAGCATACACCTAACATAATTAAAGAGATCTAACTCAACAGGTTAATGAATTATTATAAAATTTATTATAAACTTTTAATATTTTTTTAATTTTTAATTTCTATGAATAAAAAAAAATCTAACCATGAAAGATTGAAAGTCCGTAAATCAGCTACTAGGCTCTGAGACTTGCTGTACGCCGCTGGCAAATTACATGTGCTAAACGGTGGCGGTAACGCACGAACTCATCCCTATCAGTTACCAGTTTACACTTGAAAACCTTCACTATCACCAAATTAGGACACTGAGCAGACAACATCTCAATGTCACGATCAGAAACACGGGGGCAACCCTCGATGTGGAGTTCCTTCAACGCCACACATTTTCCCGCAATGCAGCATATCTCAGTGTCGCCAAACTTATTGCTTCCCCACAACCCCAAATGCTCTAGACTCTGGCAATTGGATGCCAAAATCTCCAAATTCGCTTTGCTTGGATTCATACCAATGAGAACCAATTCTTTAAGATTAGCACAACACTTAGCAACTGCTCTCAAACCATTGTTACCTATTTTGTTGGGGGCCTTCGGAACTGACACTTCAATACAAAGTTTTCTTAAACTCTTGCTGCATCCCTTCGCAACTTTAACGAGTCCTGAGTCGCTGCACTCTGGGGTCTTCACGAGATGCAGAGTTTCTAAATTAGGAAATTTTGAAATTGCTTTCAAACCATTATCGCTAACTCCGAACCCATCGAGGCGGACTTCCCGCAAGCTCGTGACCTGGCTAGCCAACGAATAAAAAAACCTATCCCAGTACTCCTCAGCAGAGGCCTGAACAATCTTCATAGTAGTCAAATTCTTGGCCCGAATTAAAGGATAGAAATTTACAAATTCAGCTCCGTCTGTTTTGACAGTTGAATTCACCATGGAGAGTTCTTCCAGAGAGCTGCAATGATGGATGAGTGCGTCAATGGCGTTGAGTCCAAAAATGCAAGATGTACAAGAGAACTTCTTTAAACGCTCGCAACTCCTGGCTAAAACCTCCAAGCCAAAGTAAGAGAGATAGTGGCAGTGGCTGATTTCGAGGCTCATGAGATTAGGGCAGAGGTCTGAAATGACGACTAGACTTCCGTCGCACATGCTCATGAGATTAAGACACTGGAGAGTGAGTTCGGTAACGGAATCGAAACGAGTAAACATAGATGCGAGGAATTTTGAGTAGGGAAGGGTGACGCAGAGACGGCGATGGGTCTGTCTTTCAACCTTGAGCCAGCGGCGACAAACGAGGGAGAAGTTCTTGTGGTCGGCAGAGGGAAATAACTTGAAAATAGAAGCCAAGCAGTTGTCGGGGATGTCGTCAATGGTTACTGCCACGCCCATTCTGGTGATTATGTTGGATATATTGCAATTCTAGGTTCAGAAGTGAGGTTAGATATATAAACCCTAGGGGCTGGGGTAAATACGAAACGCGATCCTCTCTGAGTATTCCATTCATGTTCCTTCATCCTGATTCTGATTTAGTAGGGGATTTCAATTTTAAATTATAAGTTGTTAACGCAAATTTCGTCAGTTAGCTGAAGATTAGCGATATATAATCAGATTTTGAAACCCCCAGTATTTGTATAAATTGTATGTTCTTTAAAAAGATTATATACTTTTAATATTTATATTTAGTATATTTTAAGTTATATTTAGATTAGTGAGTTATTAATAGATTAAAAAAATGAATGGTGAGTATAGAAAATAACTTATTAGACTTTATATAAGATATTATATTTTTTTTATTCTTACAAATTTAGACCAAATTTAATGAATAATAAATATTCATTATGTATCTTAATAATGAATTATTATTATTATTTGTATATTTAATTTAATTAATATGGTAGATTATGTACCATTTATTTTCCTATAAAATACATGTGAGGCTTTTGCATCAAAATTATTGTCATTTTTGAAAGTGTTATACGGAGAAAATAATTATGAGACACACTTGAGTGAAACTACTATTTTTGTATTATTACTCTAAATATTATCCATCAATAATAAGCTCATTTCATGTTGAAAAAATAATATTATAAGTTTAAGATATATATAGAAATAAAGTCAAATTAGTTATTAATTTTTTGCTGCTGAAATTGAGAAAGGATAAAAATGCATGCATTATTTATTTATTATAATATAGTAGAAAAGGAAAAATATAAAAACATAAAACAACATAATACTAAAATGAGAAACAAAAAAAGAAGAAAAATGTGTAGGGATACATATGTGGAGGGAACAGTATAAAAAAAACACAGATTAATTATTATGTGATGATGGTTGGATCTCAATCCTTACTTTTAATGTTTTGCCAATTTTATTGGATGATGAATTTTTATCTCTTATCTATACAAAAAGTTTCCTACTAGTTAAGTATGACATAATCACTAAGACTTTCGTTCTCTCAATATGTAATAGCAAAATGAGATAAAAAGAAATGCTAACACGAAAAAAGAAACAATGAGCAAATAAAAAGTAAAAATGGAAAAGTAATAAAATGAAGCTTTTAATCTCTTTGCATGTATGCCAAGAAAGTATGTCAAAAAAAAGTATGTGATTTTGATATAAAAAATAATAATCAATAGCAAAATAAAAAAAGTCTTATATAAAAAATAATATAGTTAACAAAAGAAACTAAAGTAATATTAAAATAAATTCAACATAATATAAATACCCTTGAAACTATATGACATTTTAAAATTATATTTGATCACTCCACCTTAACATGTTTCTTATTGTAATTGTTTGATGTATATTTTTATAAAATTTATTAAGCTAGTCATTCTTCATTTGTTATATGTAAAATAAGTATCAATGTTAGATATGTAAGAGAGAGAATGTTAAATAAATAAATAAAAAGAGCAA
>PYAF01004627.1:1692537-1721702 GCA_007407185.1 Glycine tomentella
AATGTACATATTTATGCAATGTTTCCAAACAAATTTTAACTTAGTTTTCTTAATAAAAATTAATTTTGTAGTAATTATAATTTTATTATTAAATTAATTTTGAACACTTAAAACTTTTTTTATTTATAAAATATAAAAAAATAAGCTTATTATGCATCACTATTAGTATCATATATAATAAAAGAATAAGAATGGGAAAACTCTATCACATGCAAAAAAAATAAAAATACTAAAATTTTATCTTAAATAAAAAATTAATGTAATAAATGTTAAGAAAAAAAGAAAATAAATAAATAAAATAAAAATTAACATTTAAAAAAAATCTAAAAAAATACTAAAAATTACAATAAGAAAAAAAAAATGCTAACAACTAAACTTTTTGGCTAATTAAAAAAAATTAAAAACCAACTAGGAAACCCTTGCTCACACAGAAAAAAAGCATAGCGTCTACAGACTTGATGTATCCATTAGACTGAAAGAGTTTCGCCAATATGGAAGGTAAGTCGCTATGGCCAAACGCACCTTTTCCACGCAACGCCAATCGGTCTATACTCCGGCATTTGAATGCCAACATTTCCAAACTCGCTCTGGTGCTGGGATTCATGCCATCCAGAACCAACTCTTGAAGATTACCACAACACTCAGCAATGGCTATCAATACTTTATCACCCAAAAGGTTGCCCTCCCAACAACAGCTTCTACGGATATGAAGTTCTCTTAAAAGGTTGCACCCCTCCAAAACTGCAACCAGTCCTTCGTCACTGCACGATCTAATCATCTCAAGCTGCAAAACTTCTAAGCTGGAACATTTTGAAATCGCTTTTAAGATAGAAAAATCAACGCCCTCCAAATAAAGGGCTTTGAGCGATGACGACGTTACAAACCCATCCTCGCCGGCGTCGACACTATTGGGGTTTGAGTTAAGATACTTGAGGCGGAGTTCTTCCAGAGCGACGCAATGATGCATCAATGCTTTCAAGCCTTTGTATGTGAAAATGCAAGACAGGGCCGAAAACTTCTTCAAAGCCTTGTGGTTCTTGGCGAAGTCCTCCAAGCAAGCGTCTGAGTGAATAGAAGAGTGGAGAGTGAAGAAGGTGAGATTAGGGCAGCAGCGGTGAGTAACGAGGGAGAGAGCTTCGTCCCCAATGCTCTTACTTAGGGAATTTATTAGAGTGAGTTCGGTAAGGGAAGTAAAGCGAGAGAAAGTAGATGGGATTGACAGTAGACCATCGGCGGTTAGAGACAGACGTTGATAGGTCTGTCCTTCGATCTTCAGCCAGCGGCTACATACCAGGGAGAAGATCTTGCGTTTGCCGGGGGGAAATAACTGGAAAATATAACCCAAACACTCATCGGGAATGTCATCAATGGTTACTGCTTCGCCCATTCTTGGGATTATATTGGAATATATTGCAATTCGGGATAGATATATAAATCATAGGGGATGGGGCAAATACCAAACGTGATCCTCTCTAATCCTCATTTAGATATTAGGATTTTGAAAAATTAAAACTTTTAAACACCTAAGATCAATTCACATCTTGATAGAGATAGAAGGAATACAGAAAAAAGTATTGATAAGATAAATGATATGATGCTATAAGGAAAAATAAAATAAAAATATTAAAATATTAATAAAGTGTTTCATATTTAGGATATTGAAATATAAGAACTTTAGAATTATATACATTTAATTTAAATGATAAGTTGGTAAATCAAAATTTTCAAGATCAGGGATTTCTTATTTTTTTATTTAATTTAGACAAACATTTTAATTTACTTCTCTATAGTTATCGCCTTTGAAGTCAGTATCATTTTTTTTTTGTTTTAAACAAAATATTTCATTTAGGGATAATTATAGTCTTTTATTCTTTCTTCATTGATTAAAATAGTATTTTACTCTATTGATTTATATTGTGATATATCGTAAATTCAAGATAAATGTTTAATGATGTGGGAATGCTGTTATAAAAAAATGACGTGAGAATGCTCAATGGAGAGTTCTTTAAAGTTTAAACCATTGAAACTTTCTCTTTTTTTTTTTGTCAAAATAAAATAAAATAAATGACACTCTTTCACTACCAAAAAATAGAACTCTACCAAAAAAATATAAATGACACTCTTTTATTCTTTTTTCAGTTTAGATTAAAATAATATTTTAGTCCAGTATAATGTAAAAGATAAATATTTATAAATCTAAATAAATCTCTTTAGATTAAACAATATATTTTGAAATATAAATCTAAATCTTTATCTTTGATAAAGAATCTTTTATCTCCATACGGCAGTCATCTCTATCTCTCTCTCTCTCTCTCTCTCTCTCTCTATATATATATATATATACTACTATTATTACATAGAAAAAAGAAAATAAAATAGAAGTAAAAAAATTTTTTTCTAAAAAAAATTGGTCCAATTCAATTTTAGGAATGAGTAAATAGAAAATAGAAAAGTGAAGAAAGTAGAAAGAAATAAAGCTGAGTTTCAGTTTTATTTTGTTTGGATAGGAACCAGTTGTAGTTGGACTTGCATAGGAATCCACTGTGGCTCTCGAGTGTGACCCGTTACGAGATTATCAGCGCCAATCAGCAAAGAACCCAACCCAACCCACCATAAACCATGGCCTCTCTTTTTCTTAAACAGGTTCTGCTCCTCCGCGTTTGCTTCCACAACTACCAACGCTTCACCGCCGGAGCCGGAGCCGCGCGTCACCGGCTATGGTGCAGTGCCGCCTCCAACCTACCGTCGGACGAAGCGGAGAAGAAAACAAACTCCGGCGGCATCAGCAACAGTTCCTTTGCACGGAAAGCTCAGTATCCTCCGTCAAGTGAAGCGCGGTGGGAGGACGACCCCGATTACCGCAAATGGAAGGACAAAGAAAAGGAGATTCTCAGCGACATTGAACCTATCGTTGTTCTCGCTAAGGACATTCTCCACTCACGAAGGTCACTTCTTAATTTCATAAAAAAAAAATGTGAAGTGATTTTTTATTTATTTATTCTATATTGCACACACTGCAGGTACATGGATGGCGCACGATTGAATGAGGAGGACGAGAAGGCTATAGTTGAGAAGGTCCTTGCGTACCATCCACATTCTGAAGATAAGATTGGGTGTGGCCTTGAATCCATTATGGTAAGCGCTTGCTCAATCTGAATAGCGTTTTGTTGTTGCGTACGTCGTCGTTTAGTAATACCAAAGCGACTTTCTTTGTGCCCTGATTATGACATTAATTATATTGAGGGCTTTACTATGGCTTATTTTATTAGTCTGCAACTTCTGACTGTGGTTGCCATAACTCCTAGCTTACTAACACAAATACTTCAAATATTCTAATGATGCCATTTTGCTGTACCTAGATCATAATATTTGGAAAATGGCAAGATCATATGTTTCTCACTCCTTTTGAATTTAAATAAAACACCTTACCTGAATTTTAATTATATAAAATTTTATTGGGATTTCTATCACTTTCATCAGGTTTAATGGCTTGATTTTTATCTATCACCATATTGACTAGTTTTTTTTCCCTTGGGAGGGGTGCAATTGTCTCAGTCGCATGATATCAGTTTAAGCTAGGATGATCTGTTTGTATGCTATTTTGAGCTATATTCCTATTATAATATTGATATAAATTTCTACCCCTGCGATTGTGCTGCTAGGATTAGGTGTATTATGATGGATGGATCACCTTTGTTATGAATAATTACCTTGAGTTCAAGAATGGTGCGTCTCAAAATTTACCCATTCCACTGTTGTCGAATTAGATAGTGCTCATAGCACTTCTGTCTTGTATTTATGCAGACGAATTTATAACCAAAAAGCAAAGCATGCTACTTTATTAGAGCTTAGTTTGAGACAATGGTTTTTGCTGTGAAAAGTTAGAAATAAGAATCTGCACTGCTGTCTTTCTGCATAAAACCATGGTTTTTTGCTCAACCACAAAGATTGAACAATGTCCACAGTCCACTAGAAGGTCCTGGGTTCATGCTTTTTGGTTGCCTTTCATTGAAAGGTCATTTGTAAGTACCTCTATAAGCCATCGCTGAGTCATCTGACTTATCTTGACCTTAGAATAGGACCTCTTCCCCTAAACTTGTTTTTTCTACCCAAAAAAAAAAAACCTTGTATTTTGGCTCTTCATGTTAGTTTAGTACATTGTTTCTTTTATTATATATATTTTTTCAGTCTACGGCTAGTTGAGTTTCTTTTTTTAACTAAGTTGGCATGATGGTGTAAATTTTGGCGGGATGATTAAACAGATTGGCGAAGTGAAAAATCCATCGGGGTAAGCTTTGTTAGCAATGGAGGTGGCGGGTGGAGTAGGTTTCCAAGATATATTTTTAATTTGGTTTTGTTGGCTAAAATAGGTTGCCGACTCTTCTGTTACCCAGATACTACTTACTACAATGTTGAGACTTGAGAGCCAATTACTATTCCTTCATTTTACCCATGTTACTGATCACTGCTTCCAAACAGTTACTAATCCAGTTCTTTGAACCTGTCCCATGGCTTTCAAATTCACCTTATCCTCACATATCTAATGAACCTTTAATCCACTTATTCTCTACCATTAATCTACTCCTAATCCAGACTCATTAAATCCAGACCCTTGGCCTTGATGTCTAGTGCCTGCCTTTAACAAACAACTACAGCAAGTATACCAATCACCTTAAGTAATATAATGATGAGTAGAGTATCATTTTCAGGTAGGTTTTTGTGTCAATTATCATTCACTATCAAGCTATTGCAAGTTGAACTAACAATGAGGATTGGTGTTGATCTAACAGTACCAAAATAAAGAATAAAATGCAACAATGTAGTAGAATGAATGAAATGCAATGGAATTGCCAGAAACTAGGAAACACGCAATATGAAGTTAATACTGTGAATAATTAAGTGGTTAGGCATTTGTATCCTTCTACCTTCACTTAATCCAATCTCATTATTCTTTGATTACATCCAATCCATTCAATTATCATTTGAGATCACTAGAATAGTAGAACCCTATTCCTTCGTGAAAACTCTTCAATTAGAAACCTAATTCCTTAGGGGGAAACTCAATTAAAGAGAAATATTAAGTTCAAGAACTCATAAGAATGCACATGAACTAGATTCTATTCCTCGGTATCTGAAACATATGATTCCTAATCCAGATCTAGCTTTAAACCCAATTTTCATTGCAATACAAAGCTAAAACATCAATTTGGAGGTGATCAATCGAAGAAAAACATTAAGAGCTAAAAGCTGAAATTAATAATAGAATTCTCAAACAATCGGTAACTTATCCCTTAAATTCATGTAGAACAATTTGGTGAACCAACTTAAATGGCTGTTTCCTTTCTTATTCTCCATTACTAGGCCAAAACTACAATATGCAAAATGCAAGTTGACTCCTATTTGCAGCCTGTTGACAGGGTTAAGTTAGTAGTTTTTATGAATTAATGATACTATATATTTAGAATTTTAAATAGTTTTACATTATATATGTCTTTTTGATAAATCTTCCGATTAATATACAATTTATGTTAAAAAGATGTTGGATTTAGTTGAGCTTCATCAGCCCCCTTTATGTATCCAAAAATAGTATTAGGCTAATAGGCTTTAATTGTGCTATTGATCTTTTAGACATTTCCCTGATTTAACTGCAAAGTTTTGTCCTACTAGTTTTGTATCTTTGTTATTTAAGCGAATATCTTTAGCTTGTGGTGGCGTTGAGCAATATCATTTCATTGTAAACAAAATCATTAAAAAAGGAGTGCCACGAATAGAAAAAAAACTAGGTGTTTTCATGCAGCAAATTCAATGTCCCACCACTGTCAAACTGACATAAAGCATAGTTTATTAGTTTTGAAGAGGAACAAAAGGAACTTAAACAAGGGTAAAAATCAAATTTTAGTGAAAACAAGAGGAAAAAAGTGTAATTAAGTCAAAATGTTAAAGATTAAAAAAAGGTCTTCTATGCAATATGCAGTTCTGTCAGTTTTGTGCTTTTGTAAAGTGTTAAGGTTTTTCATTCTTTATTTCTTTTGCCAATGCTAACGTATTTTGAAGGAACAGTTATATTCTATAGTTCTATTATCGTCTAGGTTACCGCTCCAGTTAGATTAAATGTCCTTACCAATTGTGCCACTCATAGATACATTAAGTATATTTGCGCTGGATCTTTATGAGTTTTTAGATATTCTCATTTAAATTTAAGTAAACATAACTTTTACTCTTATTCCATTGTTGGCTTGGTAATCCCAATTTATTGATCTAATCATGTTTATGCTGATTAGTTCTTGCTTAGATGATACCTGAAAGTTTGTCTTCCAAATCCCGCTATTGTGGAACATAACACTTATATTTCACTTTATACTTTACAACTTGTTTGAATGTGATTGATTTGATAATCAGTTCTGAAGACCATTTCCTCCCTCCCTTTCAATTAAAATTTGATTACTAAGGATTAATCCAATCAAATGTACTCACTTTAGAGAAGTGAAGTTAAATCTTTTTTTTTTTTTTTTTAATTATCAACTTCTCTGTTTTTCATATACATTTCCTATTTTATTAAAATTTACATTGACTGACCTCAAGACTGTTGTACTTAAGCCATTATTATTTGGATTTGCATGTCAATGATCTGCTCTGGTTACTCTCCATATCAGACAGGTAGTGCAGGATATGAATATGTGACTTCTTTTCTTGTAGGTTGACCGTCATCCCCAATATCGACAATCAAGGTGTCTTTTTGTTGTAAGAACTGATGGTGGCTGGATCGATTTCTCCTATCAGAAGTGCCTTCGGGAATACATTAGAGATAAGTACCCTACTCATGCGGAAAGGTTTATTAGAGAACATTTTAAGCGGGGGAGTGGTTGATGTATATATAGTGGAATTTGTATAATTTGGTGTGCTGACTGCTTTTTACATCTGCTTTCCCCTCTTATTGTTCAGTTATTATGAAAGCTACACAGGAAATTATTGAAGTGAGCTTCACTTTGTTGACTTGTAAATTGGTGGTTAGGTAACTGGGTTGCAGTAAGGAACAGAATCTTGTTGTTTATCCACCTCTAATATTATATAAGATATTTACTAGAATTCAATGTTGTTTTATGGTCTTCGTATTTTTATTTTTTAATGTTGTATGGTCTTTGCTGTTCAGCATTGAATTTTTAACCCCCTTAATTTTAGGAGGATGCTTCACCCGGAATGTGGATTCATTGGACCCGAAGGCAATTTCTGTAAAATGAGGGGGAAGCCTAGGATTTAAGTTTGTAGTTTGTACCCATTCTGGATTATGGATTTTCATTGAGGTGTCCTGTGTCCAGCTATATTAGTCACGGGTAATTTAGGAGTAGTTGGGATCGGACATGTACGAGTCAAAGGGTCATGCTCAGCTAGGTTCAGTAGGACTCTGCACAAGTCAAAAACGGAGAGAAACTATGTCTGGCCTACCTTTAGATTTTTTGCTGAATATGTTTCTAAATCCCAATACAGAATCATCTTTTTTTATATTGGTTTTGATAATAAGTCAAACACTGAACAAACTCCCGTTATTTTAGCAGTATGTCGTCAAGCCCCAAGTGTTAAGCATGATCTGTTCTATTGTTTAAATTCCGGTAAAATTCATTTTAAATCTAAAGGAGCACTGAATTTAAACTTGGACCGTTTTTTCTTAGACCATTTTATATTTAGACTTAACCACGAATTTTATATTAGAACTTCTGTCACGGTGAGAGGAATTTATTTGAGTAGTTTACCAAAGGAGCACTGAATTTAAACTTTAGACCATTTTTTCTTTTTGCCATTTGAATCTTGAAGAACTTGGCCAACTTACTGTCTGGGAGAGGGGTTGGTTTCCTCTGGTGTATCCGATGAACGAACGCAAAATAACTGCATGTGAGGGGTGAGAATTCCCTGCGTGTTAGGTTCAGCGTCTTGGGCCCTTGGACCTGATTCTGCGTATTTGACGAATCAGACGTGGAGAGAGAGTATCTGATCCGCTTTAACTAATTGGCGTCCTCCGTAATGCGAATTAGTAAAAATCATTTAGGCTTTGTTTGGGAGAGAGATTTTGGAGGAGAAGGGAGGGAAGGGAGGGAAGGGAAAGGTTCAGGTAGAGAGATTTCCTTGTTTGGGAGTTTTAATTTTTGAGAGAAAGGATTTGAGGATTTTTAAAACTCCTCTGAAATTCTCCAAAGCTTAAAAATTGTTATTCCCCTGTTTGGGGGTTTTTAGAAGGAAAAGTAATAAAATTACTATCCTATCCCATCCAGTGTTAATAAAATTAGTATCTTATCCCAGCCAGTGTTAATAAAATACCAAACTACAAAGCACTGAAGCACAATTCAATGGCAAAATTGTAAAAATATTTTATTAACTCTCCGTTTTCCTCTCTTAATATATTTTTAACTTCCAAACAAGGAGGAAGGAACTTCTCTCATTTTCCTCCCTTTCTTTCCCCTTCCTTCCCTTTGAATCTCTTTCCTTCCCTTCCCCTCCTAACTCCCAAACAAAGCCTTACCGTTCAAGAAGAATATAATGATTTAAAATAGAAAAAATAATTAGACACGACATATAAATCTTTATCTTTTTCCAATATAGCATAGCACCAAAAAAACAGTATGGGAAATTTCTTATTCAAATGAAATCACCACTGGCTTAGAATCAATGGCTTTAAACTCGAAAGGGAAATTAGAGTCTAACCCAGAACAAGAATTTGAAACTTTAGCACCAATAATAGGATATAACATAGCATTCCATAGCCCCTACGGTCTCCGATCAAACTACTAACCTCTTTGTCTCATAGCATTCTATTCTCCAAATAGCAATGAGAGAAAACAACTTGGTCGATTAATCTACTAAGGTCAGAGTGGTGGGCTCCAGTGAAGATGTGACTGGATCTTTGGTGGATTTCACAATACCCAGATTTAAAGATGCAAAATCACTAACACATTAGTCAAATAGCAAAATAATGAGAGTAAGGGCAAACTAAATATTTTCAAGAACCAATCCAAACATGAAAATTATGTCGGTTGTGGTCGAAATGATCGTGAACCATATACAGAGAAATAGTGTTAAATGTAGGAGGTTGAGAACACTGAAAAACGTTCAACGATTTGAGGGAATGTCGTTTGTACACTATCGTTGTTGACGGAATTGCCTGTAAATATTGAAGTTCAACTACTTTACATCCTTCATTGTACTCTTAGCTTCTTCATCCTAGTCTTCTCCCGTTTTTATTTAACTTAAGTTTAGAGCAGTAAATGTTTTTATATTATCATCTAATTATAAATCATTATATATCATAAAAATATTAACTTTATAATAATTATTTTAAAAATCATCTCCAAAGTTCAGTCAAAAGGCAAAAAGTCCTAGTCCCTAAGAAAATGGCTGTTTTTTGTTTTTTTTACAAGAAGAAAATGGTTGATTTAAGAGAAGAAAGAAATTTAGTTTTAATTTAATATTATTTGATAGTCCTTTATAAGCTTTTACAGAGATGAAGATTACTACCAAGAGTAAAAAGTAAAAACTGTTCTAAGATCTGAGTGTAAATCAGCAAGGGAAGCATGCTTTCTTTGTCAGCACTTTTCTATTATATTTTGAGGTCTGTCATTAACTTTCCCACTAGTCAGCCATTGTTACAGAAATTCAATACTTTAACCCTTTTTTTAAAAGATTTTTAATTTTGTCTTAGATTTTCAATTAATTAGAAATTATTCTAATTGTAAATTTTAAAATAATTATTATAAAATTAATAAATTTTAAATATATAATAATTTATAATGAAATAGTAATAACAATAATCTTTATATTGTCAATATATTTTAATTAGTTTATTTGTGACTTTTGTGTCACCATTTGTCAACACTTCTCATCTAAAACTTAATCTTAGTTTTAGAAAAATATTTTTGATAATTTTTTATTTTAAATTACATAATTTACACTTTATTTTCATTTTATTTTTCATTTTCAAAGCCTAAATTTTAAAAAATAAAAAAAATCAAACACTCTTTGTTGTCTCAGTTTAGATACCACATGGTTCAGCACTTCAGCATCTATGATCGTATTTTCTTTTCTCCCTTAAGTAAAAAGGGACTCTCAAGACTAATAACATTTGTAAATTCTTATAAAAAAATTAACTAGAGTAAACTACTATTTCAGTCATTGAAAGTGTATAGTATTATTATATTAGTCTCTAAAATTAAAAAGAATTCAAGTAAGTCCATGTGCAATCCGTCAATCACATTACTTCAAAGTTTTTTTAAAAAAAGATGTGATTTAAGTGTTGCTATTAACATAAATTTAGGGGCCAAAATAGCATGTAAGTTTAGTGACTTAGTTAAAAAATAATAATTGAATTTTTGAATGATTTGTGAAATATCCTTAATTATATAGACTAATGTCACCATGCATAATTCTTTCATTAAAAAAAATGGTACTTTACTCAGATTAGCTAATTATATTTAAATTTTAATGCCCAGGTGATGTGTCTGGACTGAAGCTTCAAACACAATCAATTAATGGCTTCGATGTGGTCATCATGCTCAGCAATAATAGCAACAAAAAAATTGGTCATTAGAGGACAATTTCTTTCTCTGTTGGATAGCTTATGACATAATGGAACCTTTTAAAGGGATTGTTCAAAACAGTGGAATAGAAATTTTGCATAAAGTTTCTACAAATTCATATATGCAAGAAGAGCAAAAGCTGCAGCAAGAAAAACATTTATTTAAAGTGAAAACCCCCTACTTGTAAGCTTAAGTTCTTAACAGAGTAACATGACATCATTAAGATATATATATATATATATATGTGTGTATATATATATATATATATATATATATATATATAATCAATATGCTTATGACTTTGATGTTACCTACCAAAATCCTTCGTTTTCTTACCTGCTGCAGACTTATGACTATGGTTGCCTTTGCGATAAGCAAATTAAGATGAAGGCATGAAGCTAATCAAATAAAGTTCTTTGATCTTAACAAAATTCATCTTCGTTACACCTAATCAAAGCTAAAATTTCCCCTTTCAGCCAAAGATTTTTGTCCATGTCCATTTTGCAATATATTTATTTGACAGAGTTGCAGTCTAAAGATAACCAAATAGGAATTGACTTATTTAATTAGAACACAATTTCTATTTGATTATCTTTAGACATGAACATGCATTGACCAGTATAACCAGTCAATTTTAATCTAATTCTAGTCGTTTATTTAATTTTTATTATATCCAACCATCATGGGACCAAGGTTTACAAAGTCCACGTTAGACGGAGCTAAACTTTTGTCGTCATTGTATATGACAATCTTCTATATTAATAATCAGCTCATTTTTGTTTTATAATAAAATTTTTGTTTCGTGGAAAAGTGAAAATACAGGTAAAAACTGCAGGAGGTCATGGAAATTCAGAAAGGTCAACCCCTGGGACATTATATGGGCTCATGGTAGTTATGTTACCTTACCGGAAATTATGTACTGTTATGCTATTTTATGATTATGCGGAAAACATTATCATTAAGCTCTGACTCTGTATTTCGGAACCCATCTTCAACCAGCTGGATCAAGATCCTTGTGGGCATCATTTCATAACCCATACACTGTTATCACATTCATTTTATTTTTCTTAGTACGGGTTAGGATCATGAGCATAAGAATTCGGAGAAATTAATAAGTTGAAAGAATTATATTAATTATTTTTTTGTGTTAATTTTATTAATTTGTTATTTGATTCCCCAAAGCTTTAATTATAGTAATATTTTAGTTCTTTTAATAACTCTAACCATACACAATTAACCTTTATTATGTGGAAATTGAGAATTTAAATTTTAAATATTTGTTTTAATAAAATAATACGTAATAAATCTAGCACTTAAATCTTTTGTCCAGAGCACTCATGTGCCTTAACTATAAGAAAATGGACTTGACAAATCATACCTAAAGATTAATATTATTTAATTGTACAAGTCTGAATACTATTTTATAAAGATAATTTAAATAAAAATAGTTTTAATGTTTTAGAAATAAAAATCACATTTAGTATTTACCACCACTTTTTTATATAAAAAAACCCCTCTTTTGTCTCAAACAAATAATCCCCTTTTTCTATTTTTCACGCTTTTCATACCATTTTACTTTCATTTTTTTTCTTTTTTTATTGCAAACGAAGGCATTGCTAATAGGGTCTTCTCTCATTCATGTTCTTTCATGCATATAGGAAAATTAAAGTTTATGATTAGTTTTCAGTAGTTTTTTTTCCCTTTAAAACATCATTCCCAATTTATCCCAAATTTGCAACAACTTTTTTTTCTTCCGGCTTTAGTTTTTTTTTTGTTTGTATTTAAACGAATTTAATCATGTAAAAAATTATTTTTCAAAAAATGATCCAAACAAAAAGCAATTATAATTACAATTGATTATAACAAAAAATTAATTATACATATGATAAACTATTAAAACAATATCTTTTTTACAATTATCTTAGTGTAAGTTTGATAGAATGGAAAGAAAAAAAAAAGTAGAAAGAGATAAATTTTGAATTAAAATAAAGAATAAAAATATGAATCTCATATAATTTTATGATTTATTTTATTTCTTTTTCATCTTCTTTTGTCTCTATCAAACATATCATTAGATACATTATTATAGTTATTCATGCTTAAAATTATTTATATTTTTTAAATATAGCGCAATAATCCAAAAAGACGCACGCGATGCTAAGATGTTCCATTTCCCTCGAATATGAATATGATCCCAAGTTTCAAAGACAAGAGTAATGCAACAATGAATGGAACTAGAAATACTAAACAGAGTTGAGAGAGAATGAAATTACCTGCAGCCAATATGAAAAACTTTCACCTAAAAAATAAATGAAATATACAGTCAAAAATGAATTATTAAAAACTGGTCTTCCTTTTTCATGTGAAACCATGTGGGTTTTCTTCCTGTAATATTGAAAAGCTTCTCTTTTTTTATTTATTAAAGTATTAAGCGCATAATCAACTATGGTTAGTTCAATTGTTTTTTAAAAAACTCAACTGGACATATGGTCGAACATAATTAATAATATGTTTGTTATTTTTTTACAGCATTAATTTTATTTTATTTTTTAAGAAAAGTTTCATTATTGAGTAATTTTTTTATAAGATGGAGTAAAATTGATATCTTATAATTATTTAATTTTTAAAAATATTTCTTTTACACTTTCTTTTATTTTTACGAAACAATTTTTGTTTTAATTTTTTTTCATCTCATTTCATCTCTGTCTCAAACACACCCAAAGATAAAACCATAGATAGCACCATCTCTCTAAGTCTACTTGTACAATCTGTAGAAAGGGTTCATGAGTCCCAATAAAGGGGTCTTGCTCCTTTATTTTCCTGCTCCGCGATTGAAATGGAAGAAATCACCATCAGCCACTCTCTGATCCTTCAGGGAGTGGACATGTCTGACTTTGACCAATATAAAGCGCATGTCGCTGTTTTTGTCTTAGAAATCATATGTAGACTAGCACACTACTTTGCGGAGAAAGTTAGAAATAGAAAAAAGAAAACTCATAATAATGATCTTGTCATAACAAAATAAATACTTTTGCATAGCACAGCGTAAATTGCAAAAAATGGGGATTGCTTTTGGCCCAAACGAATAACTAAAATTAATTAACTATACTTAAACAGTGACCAACTGGTGACATTTCGTACTATAGTTTGGTGCACAAGAGTAAAGAGCAGTGAGAAAAAAAGGTTGCTTGTTGCGTTAGTGGTGTGCTGGAAACCACGAACTAGCTTCCACAATCCACAACCACCACGATATCTACCATCACCTTTCACCACCATCACTGATTCTGTCTCACCTGCTTGCACTATGTGGATATAGAGCTATTAGCTACCCCTTTTTTGTTTGCATTTTTCTCTTTATCTGCCCGGCTGCCCCCCACTCCACCCAACTTCGTTCCTCGGAGATCGAGCCTACAAAAGGGGTAGTAGTAGAAATAGAAGAATTTGAAAAGAAAAGAGAGAAAGCAACATGTCATCACCCAAAAATTAACCCCCCCCCCCCTACACGCGTATGTCGCAGTTAGTTAGTTACAGCTATAAGCAGAGGTACTAATTACTATTACTATTAACTATTAATAATTTTGACATGCATGGCATGGCCAAGAGGGGAAATTCTTCGAGTAATTCGAAAGACATGCCTCTCTATCGTAGCTCTGATTCAGTCCTGCTCCTACGGTCCGCTGCTCTGTTTGCAACCATTTATTGTAATGGGGCAATGGCTTGCAGAGACATCTCTTTATCGTACGACAAAAAAGAAGAAGAAAAGAACTGAGTTGTCCTTGTGTTTTGTTACATATTAGTAGTAAATTATGTTGGGAAGTGTATACTTCCGTAATTGTCATATCGTGTTATGGTTTTCGGTCTCTGAACCACAGGGGAATGATGCTCCCGAATCACAAATGAAATGAGATGAGAAATCTCACCAAAGGGCAAAGGGTTTGTATTTATATAAGTCTCTTTCTATAATCTTCTTTGGGCTTTCGCAATATAACCAGGATGCAGACTCGACAGGATTGCATGCAGTGATGCAAAGAATCGAAGGAAATTAAAGTTCACTTATATAGAGGCATCTTAACATCTTACATCCAACAATACTAATATGATATAATTGATAAATACTTTTTATTCTTAAGCATATGAGTAGGGATTCAAGCACAAACGCATTTGGAAGCAAGAAGCAATAAGCATATAGGATTTGTCAAACCTCGATCCAGCCTTTTACCATTCTGTCTCAATTCACATATCAGACATCAGAAAGAGAGAGATAATAATTCAAACATGTTATTTTCACGTGTCTGCCACTGTCTTCGTATTAATTCCCCCGCGCGCCACTTTCTTTATTTTTCTTTTTTCTACTCTAAAATAAAATCATATACTAACATTTTAATATTATATTATATTAATAGAGTGTTTGATAGACTGTAATAAAATAAAACGATATTAAAGTTTTAAATTAAATTAAAGGATAAAAGTTTGAGTCTTATTTTATTATATTGTTTATTTTACTTTTTTTTAGCTTTCTTTCACCACAAACAAACACACCTAAAACTCAATTAAAATACACTAACATTTAAATATTATATTAAAACTCAGTTAAAACATTTTATTTAATAAAATTTAAGTTATTCATATAAAAATTATAGACTTATTATATCTACTATTCAATATATCATATTAATAAATAATTTTGTTAATATTATACTATTAAATTCCCAATATTAAATGTTTAAAATTTATTTTATTTGCATTAAATACACTAACAATATAATACTATTTTATATTATTATCTAATCACAAACTATCACAAGATTGTTGATTTTATAATGATTATTTTAAAATTTATATCCATAATAATTTTAATTGATTGAGTAATTTTTTTACATTGAAAATTTATGAAAGTTAAACTCAAAATACAATGAGATATTTGCAAATTACCGGGGGGAAAACTGCCATTAAGTAAATCGAATTTTGAGATTTAAAAAAAATATTTTAAAAATATTGCATCAATTGAATTACTATTTTCAAGTATTTTTAAATTCATATTTCACTTTATTTATATAATGTACCAAATACTCATTAATTGATAATGAAGTCACATGCTGAGAGTGAGAGGGGAGGAAAACACGGAAAATGAATTTCTTTCTGACTCTGAGTCTCTAACCATAGATACGTGCAACAATTTAGTGCATTATTTTGGTGATTAGTGTTTTTATTTTTTAAAAACAAATTGTCAGCAATGGATGGGGGCATTAGGAAGAAAAGAAAGTACTGTTGAGTCTGATTGAATAGTACAGTTGTACCTCTAGTCCTCTACTACTACCGTTTAAACATTCCATAAATTAATTGATAGTTAACAGTTTAGTAACACGATGCTTAAACATGAACGGGTGAAAGAAGGCGAAGAGGGGACTAGGGCAGGGAAGGGAAGGGGATCCATTAAATTGTAGGGTACAATTGTCACGTGTCGAGTAATTGTGGTGCATGGCCCAAGCTTCATCCGGGTTTGGCCCAAGAAAAAAAGTAACATTTGGTTCGGTTTGGGAAACCCGCGAATAAATAACACGGTCTCGTTTATTGTCACTGCTCAGTGGTCAGTGGTCACTCACTCACCCCTTCCATTCTAACTCCTCAAATTGTGTGTTCAGAGAATGGAAATGCCTCCTTCTGCATCGGGGCATTCCACACTCTCCACCCCATAAAAGTCCCACGTCGAAGATGGCTTACCACCATCAAAAATCCCTTTTGGACACCCTATACTGCTCCGAAGAGCATTGGGTAGGGGAAGGTGAATTTGACCAAGCAGAGGAGGAGAACGGTGATTACCTAAGTGCCAATAGTAATAGTAATAGCACCTTAGTAAACAACTCCCCTGAGTCCTCCCCTCATTTGTTGCTCGAAAGCGACATGTTCTGGGACGAACAAGAGTTGACATCGCTGTTGGGGAAAGAACAACACAACCCACTTAGCACTTGCTGTCTCCAAACCAACCCTGCCCTGGATGCTGCTCGCAGAGAAGCCGTTGAGTGGATTCTCAAAGTAAACGCCCACTACTCCTTCTCTGCGCTCACCGCTGTTCTTGCGGTCAACTACTTTGACCGTTTTCTCTTCAGCTTCCGCTTTCAGCATGACATCAAGCCATGGATGACTCAGCTCGCTGCCGTCGCTTGCCTCTCCCTCGCTGCCAAAATGGAGGAGACACACGTTCCCTTTCTTATTGACCTTCAACAAGTATGTTTCTTTCTTTCTTCACTCTCTAATTTCAAAGATACCTACTAATCTTACCCGGCAACTATCTTGAATTGTGTAGGTGGAGGAGACTAGATACTTGTTCGAAGCCAAGACGATTAAAAAGATGGAGATTTTGATCCTTTCCACTCTTGGATGGAAGATGAACCCGCCGACCTCTCTCTCGTTTCTTGATTACTTCACAAGAAGACTTGGATTGAAGGATCATCTATTCTGGGAGTTCCTCACCAAGTCTGAAGGCGTTCTTCTCTCCCTCCTTGGAGGTATTCTTGTTACATCTTTCATGCAATGTCTGTTTTGTTTTTTCATAACTTTTATTGTTATTAGATTTTAATTTCCTTTTCGTTTTGTTTTCCAACATTGCAGATTCGAGGTTCATGAGTTATCTACCTTCTGTGTTGGCAACTGCTACGATGATGCACGTTGTGAAAAGCGTAGAGCCTAGTCTAGAAGCTGAATACAAGAGCCAGCTATTTAGTATTCTCAGAATCGACAAGGTTGATTAATGTTCTGTCTTTTAATATGGTTTTGAATTATACAATAATTATTACTTATAATGCGGTTAGTTGTTAAATCTGGAATTGGTGTACGTATGTGTACAGGAGAAGGTGAATTCGTGTTGCAAGCTGATGCTGGAATTGTGGTCAGGGTACGAGGGGGAGCAATGCATGAAACGCAAGTATGGAATAGGGTCGATTCCTGGAAGCCCAAACGGCGTGATGGATGTGTCGTTTAGCTGTGATAGTAGCTCCAATGACTCTTGGGCCGTGGCTGCTGCTGCTTCGGTATCTTCCTCACCGGAACCATTGTCAAAGAAGAGTAGGAGTGAAAAAGAGCAGCTGTTTCTACCAAACCCTTCCAACTCAGATTTTCTCCGTCGCCTTTAATTTAATTTCAACTACCCACCCCTTATGGAAAACATATATAGTCTTTTCCTCGCTTTAATAACAGCGTATCTTTCTTTTTTTCTCCTTTTGACGAGCAAGTTAAATTGCCAACCATCTCTGCCTAGCACTACTTCCCCACTTCCATTCATGAAAGCATTTATTAATGGAGTTAGATTAAACTTGAGATGGGTGTAGGACTGGAAGCAGAGATTTTTGGCATTTTATGAGGAACAAATTTATAAAAAAATATATATTAAATAATATAAGTATATATGAAGAAGAACATGAGCATATCCATGGGCTAAAGTGTATTTATTGTCTTTTACTTTATCCCAATAAATCGACCGTGTATATATAGTTTTAATTTTCAAACCACTTTAGTTTTTCTTTTTCTTTTTACAATATCTTATGGCAACAAATGCCGAATTTGTGAAAATAACTGAATTCCATTCTCGCCAAATACATTTTTGGAGAGAGACTAACATCATTAAGTGTAATTAACGCATGATTTGGTACATGCAAAAGAAAGAAGAAGGGGGAGGAAAGAGGAGGGAAGAGAGAGTGAGCTGCCAATTTGGTTGAGCATGACAGAGAAGAATTTTTTTTGAAAGAGCGGTGGGATTCATGTTGCCGATTTTCACTTCCATACGAGGAGATTTGTGCAGAAATTTGCCATTTTACCTTATTGTCATTGTTTATATTAATTGTGCAAAAAAAAAAAAAACATACTAATCTTAAAAGACTATTTTCATAAATTCTATCATTTTTTTTACTCTTACGTGATGAAACAAAATCAAAGTACAAATTCGAACTAAAAAGCAATTGTTTAGAGGGAAAGAAAGCTAGTTGGTTTGTTTGTGCTAGCTGGATAACGTTGCAATTGAAACATGCGAAAGGGAGAGAGTTGCGTTGAAAAAAGATTACGGGAATGAATATTTGTTTTGCTTGTGACCTGTGAGGGTAGAAACATGTTGTCGGCCACCGGCAAATATTGAAATGAAATGAAGAAGATATCAATGACTGATTATTTATTGGGGTGAGTCCAGTTTCCGTTTGTATCGCAATTATATATGGTAAAAAGTAATCATACGATGAGCTAGCCAGCTGTAATAGCATCCTTTTTCCTTTTATGTTTCTATCACTTTTATTTTTATTTTTATTTCTTTCGTGCTTGTTCAATTGTTCTCAAATTTCTAAATTTTCCCTTTTCCTTGTGTCTTTTTGTCATAGCAAAAGCCAAGGCGGACCCTTGTCTTCCCCATTGTAGTATTTGAGTATCTTTGCATTGGTGGATCTGCGGAAAAATTCAAAATATTTTTAACCAAAATGTTGATTTCAGTATTTCAAAGTAAAAACAAATCAGCTTGACATTTTGAAAGATTTTTGGTAGGGTTAAGTAACAGATCAACTTCAAAAAGATTAGTTTGTCGGATCTCCTTATAGAGATCTCTACGTTGTGACATCTGAGGCAAATATTGTACTTGTATGTATTGCTTATCTTTTTCTTATTTCATAAAATTAAAAAATTGAAAAAATAACAAGTATTTTATGTTGAGTGGGACAATTAGCATTGGGCATTTATTGGTTTAACAGGCAAAAGAAACGAGAGGGAAAAAAAAAGGCGTGCCAATAATCTTTTGCTTTCACTGCTTAGAAAGAAAGCGTTTGTTGGGAGGTATGTCAATGGATTTTAATTTTTGAAGCTCAAAGTGCAAAATTCGTTTCCATCCTTTCTCGGAAGCAGCGCAAAGTTTTCTTGGCATTTCATCTAATCAAACAGGACCAAGTCAAATTCAATGAAGGCAAATCATCAAGCACCTGTTTGCTCAGATCTCAACCCTCCAAATTTTTTACCACAGTTACAGATGTGCAAGAGAAGAAAATTTATGGTATTTTTATATCATTAAATCCACTAAATTCTACAAAGCCTTTACAGAAAATTATTGCATTTTCTTAAGAAATTGTTAATGATAATGCTTAAAGAATATAAACCTAATGTCTACAAATTTTATAGTTGCAGCAGAGCAGCAACTTAGGGGGGAAAAAAGTATAATATAAAAACTGGCCGTCTTTGAAAACTTGTTGGTTCATTTGGATCAGTTAGTGTAAAATTATGTAAGACCATGACCATTTAAGTAGAAAATAAAATGCGATTAAAAAACAAGTCACTAGAGTTTAACAATTGCCTTGCCCGGCAAAACAATTTTTTTGTGTAGTGGATCTTGCTTCTGTCTTTTTCATAACACGCAAAAGACACCCACGAAAGCCCCTGCATGTGCCTTCCCTACCTTATTAAAGGGGACCATTGCTTGACTTTATTCCCTTTCTCTATATATGTGCAGCTTTGAGTTTTTTTTAAGAGGTTGAGTGTCGTTGTTGATATAACATTGAGAACAAAACTAAAACATTTTAATTTCACCAAGAAAAATTGTCTGCACTTCTATAATGTTACATTGCATCACACTCCATGGGATAGGATCTTCTTATGTTAACGGCTACCATGACAATGTCGCACTGCATTATGTTACTTTTTATAATCATAGTTTTATAGAGTACTATAAATATATTAAAATATATATAATGTATTTTTAAATTTCTTATGGATGGCAGCAAAAAAGAATGGAGATGGTTTTCAGAGCTAACGTCTTGTCTCTCGGTTCTTTACACGGGAAAGGGTATAATTAACTTAAAAAGAAAGGATAAAACGTAATATATATATATATATATATATATATATATTGATATTGTTTTGCTGATAAACTAATTCTAAAATTCAAATTATAATCGCCGTCAATGTTGAGACTTTTAATACTAATAAATTAAAACGTTGGTTAGTTTGGGTTGATGTTGACGGTGTGGCATGATATCTAATTTCCTGTGGGGGTGAGATTTGTTCATTGCATAGAGAGATACAGACACTATGGGCTTGTATGTCTCGCATATCATGTCTCACCTTATTTTGCCAAGCATTACAGTGAATTAGATTTTATTTTCCTTTTTTTAAAATGAAAAAGAAAGCACAAAATTTTTTGCCAAAAAGAGTGTTAAATATAGTTTCTTGAAACATAATAGAGATTAAATTCAATATTAGTTTTAAAAACTGTTTGCTACCAAATTATGAAATAATTAAACCAGAGTCTATTTGAGTAGCCCATTGTGTAAATTTTTTTGCTATTTAAATCTGTACAGTAATTTTTTTTTTTTTTTTTTTGAACTTCTATTTACAGTCTCAACATATTATCGGTGCCTTGTCCAATAATATTGGGAGTGCTTTCCCATTTTATCACTTTTGTGTCCCAAATTATGAAATCATTAATCACCGAATTCACAGATTGCCATGGCACGAGTTCATGCTTCCAACAAATAAATTTTAAGGGGATAAAAATCCAGAGGGCGATTTAAATTTATTTTGTCTAGCATACCAAATGAGAACCATGCAAATGAAAAATAAGAAAAAGAAAACTCATAAGTTGTAAAGAATAAAGGTGAGGAATGCTGAAATTTTTGGGCACGGGCATCATCTAATGATTTTTGTTTGCGGGTGTCTTTGTTGTTAAGAAGTAAAAGAGTGTAGAATGCAACACTGCGTATTTGAACCCAAAAAGAAAAGGAGAGAAAAGACAATGATAGTCTATTGGTGAAAGGAGGAACACGTAATTGGCTGCTTTTTATTTTGTCTAGTTTATTTGTGTACACTTCAATCTTTAAAATCCGCAAACAGATGGTGGTAGGCAGCAGTCTTACGCTTTTGACCACTTCAGTTTTATACTTCTATTATCGAGTGCTATTATTAAGTCTAATTAAGAATTTATCGGTTTTATTAATAATTAATTTCAATCTAAGAATATGTTACTATAAGGCTTTAGTTTAATTGACGTATGAAATTAAAGTTAAAATTATAACTTAAAATTACAATTAAATCTTAGAATTTTTATTATAATATATAACAATACTTTTAAAATTAATTTACAATTTTTAGATTCAATTATAATATAACTGAAATAAATGTTTTTCAATTTTTAACTTCTATATGTTGAATTGGAGTTTTATATTTTATTCGTATATTTTGACTCTTTGAAATGAAGAAAGTGAATTAAAAATGTATTTGATTTTTACCAAAATTATAATCATTGAATTTTAATTAATGATGACTATGAGTGCAAGTTATCTTTTAAAAAAAATGTTAATGATACTCTTTTTTCAACATTCTTCTTATGATTATGATTGACTGAAATTTATTAAAAAAGAATTGTGTTTATTATTTAATATTTTCTCTCCTAATTTAGATATCTCTCCAAATTGATAATTTTTTTTTATTAAAAATAGCAAATCATAAAAAAAAAGTATTAAAAAAAGTGTCATAAAAAATATCATAATATTCGTTTTTCTAAAATGTACTTTCAATTGTTTTATCACTTTTACTTATCACAAATTTATTGTTATTATTACTATGAATCCTCACCCTAATCACCTCTTGCAACCACCTTTCACTCCCTCCCAGTGTGTGAAATACGTATTCAAATGAAAAACAGTAAGAAAATATTAAAAATGTCTAATTAACATTGTGTTTAAAGTCAATAGTTCAATTAAAATGTCTAATTAACATTTAGTTGCTTATTGTTTAATGCAGGAAGATAAGATAATATGGATCTGGGTGTCTAAATTTTTTCCAAATATACCACTCAAACATTAAATAAAATGTAAAATTTTAATATTTAAATATTCAAATACCAAAAAGGAAATTCATATATAATAATCAAACATGAAATAATAATTATATAAACACTTAATTAAACAATAAAAAATAATATTATAAAAATATAATTAATCCACAAGCTGACCTATTTACTATTAAACCCTAACTCATATATCTCGCATGATAAACAGATGGAGGCAAATAAATTCACATTAAAATAAATAGACTATCATTTTAGCTAATCTTCATTCCACTTGATCCACGAGTTAGGCACACTATCTGCACACCTAAACCAAATATAGCCAGTTCTACTCCTTGGTCAATTGTTGCGATTAATTATGGCTTTACACCCTCAAATTATTTGCACTAAGCAATCATCAAAAGCCCATGGTCAATCATAATCGACCTGTTACCTCTCCAATTGGACGGCCATGGCCATGTTATGTTAGTGATTCGTATAAGTCATGGCGTGCCAACAGGATTTTTCAACCACTTTTCTATGACCTATCTTTATTAATATGGGATCTAGAATTGGTAGTCTTTACTCGGCATTTCCTTTGTTTTTATTCTTGTTAATATTCTTCTGATATTTTCTTTTCTGTCTTTCTCAATTTCTTGTACAGGGAGATGGGGGTCCACAGAATTTGGACCCTACACTTTAAATATGGTTCTACAGTCAAAATTGATTTCACCGCGTGAATGCATTAATAAGTACTGTAGAATGTAGAAATTAATTCCAGTTTCATACTATAATTACATGATTGAACTCGGGGAAATAATAGATCCGAGGAACTATAGAAGCTCGTTTTAATTAAAATATAATAATAAATGAGAGATGTTCATCAACATTGAATAGCATAAGAAAGAAAAATGGATGGAATAGAGGTAGAGGGGCCCCTATACTTATAATAGAAATTATAGAATCTGATTTTGGAACAGAATTGAAGAGACGAAACAACAATTCGAATTGTCAAGGTAACAGGAGATAGAGATACACATTCCGGGCGTGACTGTTATTAATGGTGAAGGACCCCTCTATCCTCTGATGTCTGGGGCATTGGTATATACAAAAATATCAAATGGAACGTGAATTCTTTTCTTTTTTATTTCTCTTTCATTCAATATGAGAAATCTATTTATTTTCTTCTTTATCACCACTGAAACTGCGTAAAGGCTTGTTCACATGGTGCACGGGATAAGTATCCAATGGGCTTGTGGGCTTGGGCTGGGGCATGGAAGCTGTCACTATCTCAACCTGGGTAATGCCAACACACTGCTGCTACTCAGTACAGTTCTGCATTGATAACTAGGTCTAGATCTGCCATCTTCTCTTATTTGTCTTTGCGTGGAAGGGATCCACTGATCCACAACTTATGCCATCATTTCATTAATTAGGGAACACATTATGCGACATTTGGGTAATCAGGATCCTACATGTGGTCCAATTCAGGGCCAGCTTCGGTCAACGTGCCCCAATTATCGTGCGATTTTATTGACTCAATTCTCATTTTCTTATCTTCAAAACGCAAGAGGATAGCGCGGGTAAGGGTTTCCAAATCCTCTTAGTGATAGTAGTAATCCGAATATTATCATTTTCCATATAAAAATAAAGTGCTTTCTGAATTTCTCATGTTGTTGACTTTACTTGCACAGATTCTCTTGCTTTTCCCTTGGAGGAGCATGACATATTGACATGAGCAATCTACCTTAGGTTACTGCTGATTGAAGATAATTGTCGAAGTAAAAAGTTGTTTGTAAGAAAAGAAAAGGATGTCATCTAGGTCAAAGTAATAGAGGCGTATCGGATCGTGACAATAGTAACATATATAAAACAAAAATGTTATTCTTTCACGGCTTCACACATGTGATTATTAAATTGTCTTGCATTGTCTTCAATATATATCGAAGCTTAAGTATCACTCCGTAAACAAAAATGTTGTTTGGTGGATATTTTAATTTCTTACTAATATTATTAATTCAAATTACCCAATACTAACAGATATATTTAAAGCCCCCGTCATATTTATAGCTTGACTGAAAGTGTAAAATATATTTCTTTTATTTCTATTTTTAATACAATATTATACTTTGCCCTGCAATACACTATCATGTTACACATATAAACACTTTAGTATTTGTTAGGTGGAATTCTTATCTTCTTTTTTTTTTTTTCTTTTCCCTTTTTAGATTTTACAGAGAGGTGAATGTGGTCAAAATAGTGGCAGTCAATCAATCGATATAAATGGCATTGTGGGGCTACCAGCGTAGGCTCAATCGTATTATATATCTAAAGTTTTTACTCAATCGTAAGTCGTAACCATTTAACTGTAAGAAAAAAGTAAACTAGTAATTTCATCCTTTAATTTTATTTTAGATTTTAATTCAGTCTATTATTTTTTTGTGTGCTTTAAAAAAAGAGTCACATTTATCCTTCCATAAACATTCATTATAATATCCTTTCAAAAAACTTTCATTATAATACCATTAAATCTTGCTATTTAATTACCCATTATCACTGTACCCAAAAAAACTACCCATTATTTCATCACCCATCTTCCAATATTCCTCCTTTTTCACTTCTCTCTTCCTCCGTCCCTCCGTCCTATATCACTACCATAATAATCCATATTTTTGCCCACCTTCCACGCCGGCATCTTTTAGCTATACAACTCATGCCATTTTTGGAAACTCGTTTTCCTACCCCTAAAATACGTTAAGTCGCAAACTTACAAAAGAATTACTTCTACAATCCTACGTTCAACATCTCTCAAATGGACACTCAATCATACCCTCAATTTTTCTTAATGGTGAAAGGGAAAAGGTGAGCCACAATCAATAGTTGGTTGATTAATAGAGAAACACAATTACTCATCAAATGAATTTTTTAATACAATTTATGCAAATGGGAAAGAAGAGCCACAATGAACGGTTGATTAATACATAAGAAACTCGATTGAAACTTAAGAGAGAGTAGCACATTTGTGATATTTTTAGAAGTATAATTAAAAAACTAATAGTAATGACACTTTAATGTTTGAGGGACCAATTCAATTTCAAAATTTTTTAGAGGACTTATGCAACTAGACCCTAATTTTTATATAACTATATATTGAGGTTTTACTATAAAAGATTGAATTAATTATATAATAATTATATAATTTAAAATATTTTCTCATCTAATTGACATTTTTAAAACTTATATAAATTATCATGCACGTTTCCTTTTTATTAATTTTTGAATATTTTTCTCTTTAAAAATTTAATAACTTATACTTTTTAAATTTAAAAACATTTATAGAGCACATGCAGAAATCACAAGATACTGCTAGCTAAACTGTTAGCATCGAGATCGGGTACACTGCAGCGTTGAGTAGCATTGTCTATTTCCTAAACTAGTTTTGTCTAGTTGAGAAGGAAAGTGACATGAGTAAACGTTATAGGCGTAGACAAGGATTGCGCCAACGCCACCGTAATCATGAAGAATTGGAAGCAATGATAGATGTTGCCAACTAGTTTCTGCACAGAACGATAAGCAATATGTGAATCAACATGCATTGCACTTTGGCTCTATCTCATACCACACCATTGCTGCTCATTGCCCTGCTTCTCAAGCTTTTACACATTATATCTATATATATAATCGAATAACAAATTATGAAATACTAAAGTTTCATCCACTATTTTTTTAAGAGCGGGATTGTGATTTGTAATAAGGTTCGAACGGTGCCCCAACCGAGAGAATCTCATTTTAATTTTAATAGAGGTATTCCATGGACTCGGCTATTTCTTCATTTTCATTTATTGGGTCCTTCTTGGGCTGTGTCTCGTTGGTTCAGAACTGGGCTATGTTATTTTTCATCACTACTTTTGTTAAGTTTACTCCCAACTTTTTTTAGCTGTTTTATTTATAAAAGTACATTTCACAGAAATACATTTCCCATAGATATCTCGATAAGCTGTTTATATGCACAATGGAAAGATTTTGTTGAGATACACAATGAAAATATATTAAGTCACTTTTTAAAAATTATTTTAATAATAAATGAAATTAATTATGATATAAATTAATTTTCTAATGGTAATTAAATTATAAATGAAAATATAATTTATCCTTTTAATAGTTATTGAATTAATTTTGATATAAATTATATTTTTAATAGTAACTAATTTCATAATACTACTATTAAAAAAATTATTCATAATTGATTCGATAACTATTAAAATGGTAATGTGCATGGTAATTAATTCAATTTCAATTAAAAAAAATCTCATTTGTATCATAATTAATTTTAGTACTATTAAAAGGTCACTTTTTTAAAAAAAAAATAACTTGTATATAAAATTAACTACACATCATAAAGTTATGTTTTTTTAAAAAAAATAAATTAACACAACAAAAATAAATTTTAATTGTGAATAATTTCACAATATACAATGGAAACTTATTTTTACTATGCTGTATTCACACCTCGTAACACAAAAGAGATGAGTTTTCGTTGTGCACAAACCCCAACAAAAAACATGTTTTCTTAAAGGATATTCTTGTAAGAAAACCCAGGAAAATTCGGGGGTGAGTTTAACATCGTGGAATGTGAAAATAACAAGGCCCTTCTGAACTTTGTATTGTGTAATCGAGTTGGGACCTCGACCAGTAGAGCTGACGCAACATGGCCTGCTTCGGAGTATAATTAACCCAGGCATATATAAGGGTAGGCAAACTCGGGCGCCGCAGTCTCAATATATATAGTCTTCTAAAAGTATTTCGATATATATTAAGCCGAATATAAGATGGTTTTAAATTATAATATCAAAAGTTGAGATACAAAAAAGAATGCAATTTGAGATGATGGAGAGAGAAACGTTTTAGTTAAGTTTCGGATAGTATATGAAATACACATTTAAAAAAGCAAAGGCAGAGATGTTAAATTGCGATCTTAATATGTTATATATATAGAATTTGTTAACATTCATATATATATTTTTTAGTATAAGTGCGTTATTGTATAATGTAGTTTGTCAATATATTCCTACTAAAAAAATTGTATATAAGATAATAATGATAGAAAAAACTAACAAATATAGACCATCAACAGATTTTTAAATATGTATTTATACCGTATAATCCATGAACTCGATAGTTACTTAACTAGTGGTGCGTATGTACATTACAATCCATGAACTCGACAATTACCCGGCTAGTGGTAACCACTAGCTCCCCACGATCACACACAATGCTTAGAGGATCAATTAGTCAATGTAACCTCCTCAAGATCAAACGTGTATATGTTGATCCAAAGAAAATACAAGGTATGTTTTAATCATTCCACACACAGATACATAAACACCTCAGACCCAACTGACTTGATAGTCAGAGTCATTTTTGCAGGTACTTCCTTTGACACCGGGTTAAGAGGTCAAGGATTATGTTGAGACGAAAAACGATAGGAGAAAGTTAGACAACTCGCTGAAACTCGGCCATAACTCACCACAACTCTGTCGGAACTTGGCCATAGCTCACCATAACTCAGCCAGGACTCGGTAAGTTTTAATCATTCCACACACAGATACATAAACACCTCGAACCCAATTGTCTTGATCGTTGGAGTCATTTTTGTAGGTACTTCCTTTGACACCGGATTAAGAGATAAGAGGTTTCACTGAGACGAGAAACGATAGGAGAAAGGTAGACAACTCGCCAAAACTCGGCCATAGCTTACCATAACTCAACTACGACTCGGCCACAACCCACTCGAACTCAGTCGGAACATTTGACTCTCACTGTGAGGCTGAGGAAATTTCTTCCTTTGACCAAATGATGGTAGTAACAAAGAGAGGCTATCCCAAGTCGTTTGCACGCTCCACCAAGGCAAAGACATCAACAATGCAGGAAATTAAAGCACAGATGGAACAATTACGCAAGGAGACTAAGGTCGACTTAGAGGCCTAGCGACAAATGCACGAATCAGACATGTGGCAATTAAGGGAGGAGAACGCGAACCTCACAACAAGGCTTATGATGCATCATCCACCTCTACCACCAACCCTACCACACTCTCCATCCTTTCAAGCACCCACCCATGTCGAAACAAGAAATCGGGAAAACCATACTCAACTATCCTCTTATAGTAATCAGGAGGAAACCCCAAGCCACTCCAGACTTAGGTCCTTCAATATCCATAATGATGTCATTCACTAGCACTTGTTTGTCAATGGCATCATAAACATACCTCTGACCATGACCTTAAAGTTGTTAAATATTGAAAGATATGACAGTACATCAGATCCGGACAAACATTGGGATGCATTTACCACTCAGGTAATCTTATATTATAATGACGTTGTGTGTTGTGCAAGATCTTCCCCACCTCCCTCAAGGGACCAATGCTAATATAACAGCCTCTCTTTCTCTCTCTCTCCTTCCTTTCTTCATCTTCTCTGCTTCTGCCATTGATGAACTAGAGAAGCTTCTTAAGCACTCAACCGTTGACCAAAACCTTTCACACCCAACATGAAAGTTGAAAGGAACTACTCAATGAGCTAGATTTCATCATCACTTTTCTCTGAAAACCATTAACTAGAGAGATCCAGTTCTCTAGGGAAATTCACAAAGTTTGATTCTGAGGAGAAAAGAAGGCGTTTTAAGGACGTTCAAGCTTGGAAAAGTTGTTCTCTAGCCTTTCCTGTCGATTTAGAGGTAAGAAACTCAAGTTTTACCGTTTGATTTGTGAAATTGTTCTTGGGATGAATAGTGACCACTTTGTGATAGGGCTGGAATTA
>PYAF01004627.1:1721802-1734771 GCA_007407185.1 Glycine tomentella
AGGGGACTCTAAGATCTTGGTTGGGCCAAGATAGATCCTGTTGAGGGTCTGTGAATCACCTATAAGGTGGTTAGCTCTGTTAACCCTGAGATAGAGAACAGAGAGGTTTTAATGGAAGGGAATGACGTTTCCTTTCATTCTAACGGCTAAGGACCGTTATTGATTGATTGTTTTATGCCTTGTGTAGGGCGTGATAGTGATCTTGCTGGTGGTTGTGACCACGAAGCCGGGAGAGCCAGTATAGCGCTGAGAGCAGGTAAGCTCTTTGTTCTTGGGAGTGTTTCCCACTGTTTGTGTTCCAACATACTCCGAGGGAGTGATGATTACTGTATATCATGATGCATGTATATTGAAATTCGGTGTTACTGTTTTATGAAAATATGTATATGATGAGCTGAACACTGTGATAGTGTTGTCTATGTGATTGATGAGATTCTCTGGCCAGTAGAATTATGTTTAATAGACTATATATAAAAGTCCTGATGTGAGATGTGCCCACATAGTGGATGAAGCCTCCTCAAGCAAAGAAAGAAAGCCCTGATGTGAGATGTGCCCATATTAATGGATGAAGCCTCCTCAGGCATGAGTAGTAGGTCCTGATGTGAGATGTGCCCATATAAATGGATGAAGCCTCCTCAGGCATTGATATATGCGTATGTATGTTGTGTACATGTGATATGACTTGATAGCTGTGACGGCTAGTTTGGTTATGTGCATGGAAGTGAACCAGGGGGAAGAAAGACCTCCAAGAACCCTGAGTTTACTGAGATTGTTATCTCACCCCTGTTGGGGGTTATGTTTTGCAGGTGATACTCAGGGAGCTGCTGAGAGATCCCAGGGCAAGAGGCCCGAGCAAGGATAGGTTCTGTGAGAACCTTAGGCATAGCGTTTAAGAGCATGTTGGCTCTATCTTTTGATTTATGCATGTTGTTTTGTATCCTGATAGGGATTTTGTATAGTTTTGAAATATACGTTGTATATTATGAGAATTCACCATATATGATGTACGGTTGATGTTGTGAATGACGCTTGATGACATCATTTTGTTTACTGCTTCCATTTTAATTATCTATGATAATTGCTGTGCTTAACCATAAATTAATGTTAATGAACCGGATGCATACGGGGCGTTACAGCTAACGTGGTACAGACACTTATCCCCATGATCTATTGATTCATTCACAACCTTAGCCCAATGTTTCGAAGTGCAATATGTAACCAGTCATCCTCATCACACAACATTTGTCGCTTTTGGTCAATCTGAGTCAAGCTAATGACGAATCACTGCAGTTATTCATGAAGAGATATGCGGTGTTCACCGTCAAAATTATAAATCTCGACTCTGTTGTCACATTGCATTCCATGATCACAACACTTAAACCCCGGTTGTTCACTGATAGCCTTTGTCGGAAGCAACCCAAAAGATTTGGATGAACTCAGTGAGAGCGACAGGATATATCCAGATGGAGGAATTGTTTGCTTTTTGCAACCAAATATGTTTTGAAGGGTCATCCCTAAGACCTGGAATGCAACTCACTTAAGGCCTTACTACGATTAAAACCAGGTGGCTATTGTACTCTTTTTCCTATTTCAGTATTTTTTCTCACTTGTAAAAAAAAGGTTTTGTTGAAGAGGTTTTAACAAGACAAACTTGAATATCCATGTAAAAAAATGGTGTAACATTCATTTTTTAAAAAAAATACATATAAAATATATATTATTTTTTATTAAATATTTTATGTTATTTGATTTTTTATAATAATAATTAATTTATTTGAATTAAATGTTTTTGGACATTTAGTCTTAGGAAGTCAAATTCAACTCAAAAGTTTACATGTTCTCTCAAAACTTAATATGTTATTTACGAGACAGTGACCAAAGTGCCACTGCAAAAAAAAATGTCAAAATGCTACGGACCGAAAACAAATTATCAAACTGCCACGTCACCTAATTCGCTGGCCACATCAACGAAGTTAGTGGGCTAACGTGGCGTCACATGAGTGGAAGACCAAATTGGCTGACCAAATTCTCTCCCTAGTCAGTTTAATTTTATTTTGAAGTGATGAATTTTTTTTTTCCAGATGTTTGTAACATTTTCTCTTTTCTGCCAATTGAATTCTGTCAAATAGTGTTTTGCCGCTGGAATAATTCTGAAATTTTTGTGATTTATTTCCAAGATGATGTTGCAGTACACTGAACCAAGCGGTTGTGAATTAGAATGCACGGCTTCTCTAGTTTGAATTATAGATATAAATTCCATTATCTTGTGGTCAGTGGCGGAGCCACGTTTAAATCAGTGGGATTATGATACTATTTAAAAAATAAAATTTACATAGTGAAGAATTTTCTTTTAATAATTATATATATTTATATAATTAATTAAAATTAAAAATAAAATTTGATTTTACTTAAAAATAAAATTTAATGTTATTTAAAATTTAATATTACTTAAAAATAAAAACTGACTCGGCCACTTTAGCTGAAATTCATATGACTGTATTTCTGTGGCTGCGTTGGAATACATTTAGTGATATAAACATATGTGTTTTTGTTATATACCAATATATGTATATAAGATTCTGATTTGTTATATATGTGTAATATATTTATCTAATGAAAGACACTAAGACAGGATGAAAGACAAAAAAAACACGTGATGGAAATCCTTTGGAACACAGAAAACAGGTGTCATTTTCCAGTGGTGGAGGAGGGCGAGGGTGCTGACAGCGTAAGATTCTTTGTCTCTCCTACGACTTTTGTGGGTACTTGAGACACTACGTACAGTGCCCACAGATTCGATGTTGACATTTCTACCCACCAATCCACATGTGTGAAGTTGCTTTCAGGTCATCATCTCCTTAGGATATATGCTTTATTCACCTTACAATTAATTAATTAGCGCGTCTATAACCATACACTTTACTGCGCTTATTCTTTACGATGATTCTCATACTCCCTTTGCCTTCAATCCTTCACAGATGGAATGGGAAGCTGATGAAAGAAAACTATCGGTAATCAAATAAGAATATTTATACATTTTAATTCGCTTGAATTAGCATGAAAATTAGGAAACAGAAATAAAATATTCTCTCTCTCTCTCTCTCTCTCTCCAATAAAAGGAAGGCCGGCCGGAAGAGATAGGAGGAGAAAATGATTCTTAATCTTGTAATACGTTTGCTGTAAAAAAAAAAAAAATCTTGTGATGCGTTTATCAAGGATATGATAATATTAGGAATATTTTATATTAATTAAGCAACCTTATTTATTTATTTATATTAAACCAACTAAATAATTAGGAATATTTTGATTATGCCAAACAAAAAAATTTACACAAAGGGCTTATTTATTTTTTTATTTTATTTTGAATGATTATTTCGGTACATTGTCCGTTTTCTTTTTTCCCTTGATATCGCCTTCTAATGTTTACACTTATCTATTTTCTTTCTTAATTTTTTTTTGTCAGATTTTATATATATCTTAGTCGAATTTAAAATTAATAAGAATTTTTTTTCCTGACAAATTAGAAAGTTAAGAAGAAGAAAAAATCTCTCTCTTTTCCTCTTCAGAGCTTTGTATGCATTGATTACTTTTCATATTTAAAAGCTTTCGTATGTTGACAATGCATGACATTCCAGTATGCCACCTAACTTTAGAAAGCGACTATGTTCGGTCTTTTTCCCGTAAGATTTACTGTGCTCTCAGATAACCTTTATGTGTTTATAAAAAAAAAAAAAAAAGATAAAATTGATGTGATAGATCCAAAAAAAATATATATATATATATATATATATATATATATATATATATATTATGTGGAGTCACATTTTTATAGAGAAACTAATGTATAGGTGGTATTTAATTTTGACTTTCCTTTGGCCCTGCCTTCCTTGATATCCCGTATCCCTCTTTTGGCGGAAATGGCAGGAACTGTTTTTAGCCGTTACCGTTAGTTAGTTTCTGTGTTACCTTTTCGGCCCTTTTATATTTTATGAATAAAAAATGTTACGTAGGGTTCCTACACCTCCAAGTTGCTCACGGCATCTCTTTTTTACCTTCTGTGCAATTGATTCAAAATGTAAAATTATATTTTAGAATGAATCTCTTTTTTTCTCTTCTAGAATGATCGATCAAAAAATAAAAAATAAAAAACATTTTCAAAAAGATGCAGGAAACAATTTGAAAGTGTAGCAAAAAGAACAAGCTGAAGAAGTAGGGTGAGGGAGAGAGAGGTCTTGCTCACCCAAATCAATTGGTTGTCTGGTTAACTTAACTGTGCATTGTTTTTTTAGATATTGTTCATTGTTTATCTAAAACTAAACACAATATTATTTGCATAGAAATTCCTGTATACAGCACGCGATCACATAATTCTATTGGGTGTGGAAATAAAAGAGGGAAGGTTAAGAAACATTGTAAAGTTTCTACTTGGGAGTATTTGAGAAATTGAAAATCCTATACCGTTTATTACTACAGTTTGCAAATTCATCCATTAAAGATAACTTTTTAATTATATAATTTAAATTTTCTAAATATGGGCGAAGACAGAAGGTCTGTTCACTCTCACTCTCTGCGTATATATTTTTATTGTTATTATTTTAAAGAATAGGAAATTTTTAAAACAATTCAGATACCAAGATCTAACTGTTTGGAAGATATAAGATTTATCTAATAATAGTAGGAGAAAGATGAAAAAAAAATCACACGTTTAAATTCCCAGCAAACATTTTTAATAAAAACTAAAAATAAGCACTTCTGAAAAAAATATGGGACCCAGCTGTACACTGTACAATGAACCAAAAGTCAGTAACAGCAGTTACTGACGTGGCACGACTTATAGTATCACATTTGTTTAGTAGCCTACACCAAAAGCTGGGAAGTGCTTGTCAATTTCCTACAAGCACGTTTGTTTATTTTTTCCAAATAGATTCAAAATTTATAGTATCACATTATCACGTGAACGCGAAGCACATATTATATGATTTTTTTTTCTATATGAACTTTTATATTAATTTCATGTAATTTAATTTCCTCAAAATATTATGACAACTTAATCATGAACTTTCAACTTATAATAAAAAATATTTTAAAATAAAAGAAAACAGTTTTGTAAGCATTTTTATAAATTTAGCAATATAAAATGGAAAAATATCGGTAATATATTGTTTGAGACATTTTTTAAAATATAATTTATTATTGATTGAATTTTATATAATTTTTAAATAAAGGATGAACTCAGATTATTTAACCATATTTTCATAAAAATTATTTATAACAAAAAATTGATAACAACATATTATTTGATAATTTTTTTACCTATTATTATTATTATTAAACGAAATTTATGTGAATTTTAATTAAAAAGTATTAGTGAGTTTATAAGGAAATTTGATAAAATAATAAAACGATGGAGTATCAAATAGGTGTAGTGATCACATTTTTCACACTAAAAGAATCTGTTAATTTGTAAAACAAAAAAAAAATCTGTTAAATATGTTACCATTTTTTTCAAGAGAAAGCTAAGCATAATCCTACATATCTATTTTACATATTTAGTCATTTATAGATTTTTTTTCAATCACTATTAAATTCAATTAGCATTTAGTTAATTGGAGATGAGAAAGTAAAGAAGATAAGATATCTTTGTTTATTTGTTTGCCTTTGTTTTGGTCAGAACTAAACTAGGTATTGGCTAGGTCCACGGGTCCATATATATCGCATTATCTCAGATATATGGCGATCATTAGTCATCCTATGCAGCCAATCACAATCCTTATCTTTCCATTAATTCATTAATTATTATTACTACTATTAGCAAATAGTATATCAATAATCCAACTTGGTATTTTCTTTCTTTTTCTTCGCGGGCGGCGCGTTTAGCCTTGAGTCAGTTAATAGCTAAGCACGTGCATAACGCATTAGCTGTGTGACTAAAAAAAAAAAAAAAAGAAACAGAAACACGCAGTGACCTATCGTGTTAACTAGTCACCGATCCTACCCAACCAGTCTCTACCACCTCATTTTTTTGCTAGATCCTAATAAGTACTTACTTCATTTTAAATAAGAATCGTATTTAGCTTTTTAACCTATTATTAATTATTTTTTTATTAATATTATTAATGTATTATATATTAATTTTAAGGTTAATTTTGTAAAATTATTTTTCTCTTTTATCTATTTAATAATTTTTTTAGCTCTGTAAAATAACTTAAAATGATAATTGTTTTGAAAATGATTAAAAAAGTTAATAATTATACACTAATAGCATAAAATAATTTTATATTATTATTCAATCTTATGTTATTGTTTGAATAATTTTTAAGATAATTATTGTAAAAATTTATAAATTTATTATATATAATAAAATGTAATTAGATATAAAACTATTTTATATTATTAGTGTGTATAATTTTTCTCTCTCTTGAAAATAACAAATTAAAATACTCTTAAAAATCAAGTCAGAGAACATGAATAATGTTTTTACTTTTATAGTGTGTTTGGATAGAAAATTTTAATTGAGAAAATAATTTATCAGGGAATTTAAAATTTTTTAATTTAAAATTCATTGTTTGAATATTTTTATATATGAAGAATTTAAATTTTTGGAATTTTAAAATAGAATTTTAAACAACTAAAAATGTGAAATTTGAATTTCCTTCTAAAAGATAAGAAATTGAAATTCTCTTTTTCTATAGAAGCTCTAACCGCACCACATTTTGCTCCATCTTCATAGTCGACGAGTACTCCTACCTCCGCTACTCTCACGACACCCACCTCACGCGCCTCTCCGTACACGAGATTCAAAATTTTAAAAATTAAGAAATTTAATTTTTTTATCCAAACACAAAATTTTGAAAATGAAAAAATTTAATTTCTTTATCCAAACACAAAATTTTGAAAATAAAAGAATTTTAATTTCTCTGAATTTTTAAGTTTTTTAAAATTTTAAAATACTTCATCTTAAAAATAATAAAAATGATTAAATGTAATTTTTGTCTCTATTTTTTTTAATCCATAATCTTAGTTCTTTCAATTTTTTAATTAAAATATTTTGTTCTTATTATTAAGAAATCTATACTTTTATTCTTTATTTTTTAATTAAGATAATTTATTTTATTTTAAAAATTATAATTTTAATATCTATATGACCAATTTTAAACATTGATAGGTGTCCTCGCGAGAACAAAATAAGTTGAACTAAGTCCAATGAATTAAAAAAATATTTGGTGGAAGAGCAGCACCCAAAAAGGTTGGCAGTGTTTGTAAATTGTAATAAGTTCTTCTATTTATTATTGGTAAATTTATTCCGTACTTAACGCTTGATTTCGTGGTCTGGATTGGATCGGTTTTGAAGCAAAAAATCATCTGATCCAATTCCTTCGGTTTGGTCATTTGATTATCCATTCGGTTTGAAAAATTTTTCAAATCCGATCCAATTCAATCCAATTTTTTTCGGTTTGGATTGGATCGATTTTCGGTTTTTTAAAAAGTCTAAAAATAAAACTTATGAGACTTATTTTTATCAAAATAAGATATATCTAACATAAACAAACACATTCATTGGACAAAAACAAACATCATTTTCTAATTTTCATTAGACAAACACGTTAATTGGACAAAATAAGAAGCAATGTATTGCATTTTTGGTTTTTGGGCTATGATGGGAAATAGGCCCAAGTAGATAAAGAGTAAGGTATGGTTCATAATTGGATTAGTTTGGATTGGATCGGTTTTCACCGGCCAATCCGAAAACCGATCCAATCCGATGAAAATTTTTGATTTTTTTTCGATTTTCAATTTTTCGATTTTCGATTATTTTGATTTTCAATTTTTCAGTTCGGTCACCGCGATTTACATCGGTTTGGATCGATTGATGAACACCCCTAAGTTTGACTCCTGTGCATGTAGCAGCGAAGTCATTGTCCGCTTCGACACCGATCCCCGATACAGGGCGAAACCGTTCTTTTACATCGACCGAATCATCCCAAAATAAACATTTTAAATCAATTGATAGCTTCTAAAATATTAAAAAAAAATAAAAAGTATCAAGCAGGAATAAAAGGTTACTTTTTTTATCAGTTAAAATCGAAAAGATTACAACATAAGTCACTTATCTAATCAATCAATTAAACTAAATCCTATAGATAACAAATAAATTAACTTTAATTTTTACTAGTTTCGTACTTATACATAACTTTTTTTAATTAATTCCCATCCTTTAACAACACTATATGTGTTACATTTTTTTTCACACCTTTTTTATTAACTGAAATTTATCATAAATATTTTTTTTGATGAATTTTACATTTGATTTAATATTTATACTTCTCAAAATTAGTAATTTCTAATAAATTTTAGTGAATCGTAGAGAGAGTGTTAGTAATATTTTTTTAAAAAAATTAGTTAGTTTAGTTAATAATATTAAAATTTGATAATACTTTGTACTTTGTTTCTAAATTACCCTTAGTTTTTCTGAAATTAATCACTTTTTTTACTTAATTGATCTCTCCTAATTAATAATATAAGAATAAAAGAAAATAATGTGTATAATTAAAAAAAATCTTAGAAAATACTGAGTATAATTTTGATGCTATTGCCCCCTCGCCCAGTCTCCCTTCCTAAATGTAACAGAAAAAAGGACAGAAGACAGGCGTTTGGGTACAGAATCAGAATTTTGACCCATTATGGGGAAACAGCGAAAAGGGACAAGTTGGGAATACGCATAGAGGCACCCTTTCCTTACATTAGTAGTAACTCCTTTAAACTTATATATATAGAAAATTAATTAATATTATTTAATTTTTTAATTTCAAACTACAATTAAGATTATTTTTAAAATATCATTCATTAAAATTTATTATCACAAATACAAAGAGTCATTAAAAAATAAATTAAAATTAATATCATTAAATAAATTAAATTAAATTAAATTTACTTATATTTAAGTATTAACATACAATTTTATTTATTTATTACTTTATATATGATTTCAGACTAAGTTAATAAGGAAACTGAAACTGAGTTGTCCACCGGATACCAAGCCCAAGGCCAAAGCAAAATTTAATTGCACCGCATAAACATTTTCAAGTCCGAAATTGCATATAAAATCACCAACCAGGATCCTTTCAGGCCACACACAAAAAAAGTCTAGGGAAGGGTAAGAAATCGCAGAGAGAAATTATAATGGGGGGTTGGGCTATAGCCGTGCATGGTGGCGCAGGTGTGGACCCTAATCTCCCACCGGAGCGTCAAGAGCAAGCCAAACAACTCCTCACTCTCGTTCTCAATCTTGGCATCTCTGCCCTTCGTTCCAATGCTTCTGCCCTCGACGTCGTCGAACTTGTCGTACGTTTTCCCTTCTTGTTCTTCTTGCATGGCCACTTCTGGATATGCATGTCTTTTTTAAAATCCATGAAATGAATATAAATAATAGTATATATTATTATCGCGCGCCCTGCTGCATTTGTGACTGACAGGTACGGGAACTGGAAACAGATCCCCTCTTCAACTCTGGTCGCGGAGCTGCTCTGACAGAAAAGGGAACAGCGGAATTAGAAGCAAGCATCATGGATGGTTCCAATAGACGATGCGGCGCCGTTTCGGGCGTCACCACCGTCAAAAACCCGATCTCACTCGCTCGCCTTGTCATGGAAAACTCACCCCATTCCTACCTCGCCTTTAACGGCGCTGAAGATTTCGCCAGACAACAGGTCAACTTAATTATTTCTTTTCCGCATACAAAATAATAATAAGAAACTGTCCCTGCCAAACTGGCGCCACATCATCTCAAATACAATCTCGTTTTTCACATTTGTTTTCTCCGCAAATAATATAATAATACAAAAATTGGTTATTAGGGTGTGGAAATTGTGGAGAACGAATACTTCATCACCCCTGAAAATGTTGGTATGCTGAAACTGGCAAAGGAAGCCAACGCAATCCTGGTAATTAGCTAGCACAGAGTTTATTTTATTAATAAAAAATATATATATTATTGGTGGGAATAAAAACGTGGATGGTTGTGTTTGTGTTATGATGATGCAGTTTGATTATAGGGTTCCATTGCAAAATGGATACGAAAGTTGCGGTGTGGAGGTTGAGAATCCGTTGCAAATGAACGGACTGCCGATAAGCTTGTACGCGCCGGAGACGGTGGGGTGCGTGGTGGTGGACAGCGAGGGGCGGTGTGCGGCCGCCACGTCGACAGGGGGGTTGATGAACAAGAAATGTGGTAGGATCGGTGACTCACCTCTGATAGGGGCAGGGACTTACGCGTGTAAGGTGTGTGGGGTGTCGTGCACTGGGGAAGGTGAGGCTATCATACGTGGCACGCTGGCGCGTGAGGTGGCGGCGGTGATGGAATACAAAGGACTGGGGCTTCAGGAGGCAGTGGACTTTGTGATGGAGCAGCGCCTTGACGACGGAGGGAAGGCAGGGCTGATCGCCGTGTCGAATACTGGTGACGTGGCGTATGGATTCAACTCTAATGCCATGTTCAGGGCATGCGCCACCGAGGATGGATTCATGGAGGTTGGAATCTGGGAATAAAATGTTGTGTTGGTTTGGTGAGATACTGAGATTCCTTGATGGTCACCTACTCCTGTTGTTTTCTTTCGTTTTTATTTCCTAGTTCTATTGTCTTAGAATTAGTGTTTTTTTGTATTTTTCAGCGTCATGTAAATGTGAAATAATACTAAGTTGTTTCTCCTTTTCTCTACAAAGGACTTCCCGCGAGTAATCCCTCCATACACGTTCGTCTGTTTCTGTGCTCTTATCCGACAACAGCCAATTCGTTGCCATTCGTTTATTCATGAATTACGGTACATCTTAAAATTATATCAATGATGATTACTTGGTTCTTGGTAATGTTAAATGATGATTAGATTAGTTCTTCCAACTATAAAAATAAGGATTGAAATTGTTAATGTTTACTAATTTCGTGAATAAATTAACATTATATTTTTGTATAATAATTAATACATTTAAATGCCATAATAAAACATTGTTTTTACGATAAACATCCGGGAGTACTTTGGAAAATACAATAAACAATTATATTATTCTCTCTTCCCCCCCCCCCCCCCCCCCCCCCCAAAAAAAATTATATTATTCTCTCTATCTCAGTTTATATTACGTTTAAAAAAATGATCTATTTTAATTGTTATTTTATAATAAAATTATCAATGAAACATTAAATACTAAATGTTGTTCTAATCCTGAGAAATTTCTTAACCTTTGTTGTAGAGTGAAAAAAAGTATAAACAAGAGAGAAACTAATAAATATAACAAATTATAAATATGTAACGAGTGTATATTATTTTTTTAGGCAAAAACCATGATTGATTACGAATTTATGTGAATATTTTTAAAATAAAACCGAAGAGTCTCAAATAAGTGGTTATAATATTCATCTTCTTACTGATAAAAAATAAAACAAAGCTGTTCAGATTTATTGATTTGATCGAATAATAAATTATCAACAAAAATTAATTTCTAAACCAAATACAAACAATTTTATTAGTTTTAATTTGATTCAGTTTATCTCAATTATATAAATCAAATTGAATCAATGATTACTTCGATTGGTTGAACCAATCAACACCCTACCTAAGCCAAAGCTCCAGTTGGCTTATAATTTTGCAGCGGCATTATCTTCTTTTAAAGAGATAATGTTTCAAATTAAGTGTTATTTAATCCTAAAGTTTTATGCAGAGTCTTAATAATTAAATTTGATTACAGAGAAAACTAATAAGAATGAAGAACAAATATATATTTTTTTTATTTTTATGAATAGTATTGACTATAAAATTCCTTGCGACATTTAGAATTTTTATAAATCTAAAATCAATGGTAGAATAAAGATCTCCAGATATCGTGTTTATCCTGATTGCATAAGCTAAAGCGAAGCTTGTTTTTGTTTATCCTGATCTTATACGTTCGTAATTAACAATCTCATGCTGGACGTGTATGTTGTCCAACTGTCTAAAATTTATTTCAACAAATTGACATTGACATGCTTCAAAGTTCAAATTCATAATGCATAAATTTCGTTATCTTGGACGGTCCAAGCCGTGTTGGGGCACTTTCTTTCCCTTTTTTAATTATCTCTTGAGACTCAGCAGAGATTTCTTCTTGTTAATTTGCTCAACAGTCAACTACCCCTATGAAATTAGTTTCTGCATTTTCTATTTACAAATTAGCACGATAATATTAATGACAATTTAAATAAGCCTTGACTTGAGTATTCGTTTTGTAGATATTTTAAAGGATAATATAGGATAAATTATCATGTGTTCAATTCTTTATCTGCTTACCTAACGAGATATGATAAAACAATTCTATTGATTTCTATCTTACGGTAAAAGTAAGGTTTTAAATCAATAATATAGAATTAAGAAATGTTTTTCTCATGCATCTTGACTCTTGTTTTCACCCTTTGGTCTCCTTCGATTCTCTTCTTATATATGCATTGTTTACACTCTTACTGCCCTAGCAACACTTGCGTTTCCTAGATAATTTCTGGTCGTAATTCATGATACAGGTTGTCATCGCATCTCCCTTAATTCTAGCAGTAATTTACAGTTTTAATTATTATTGCATTCTATAAGGTAAACTTTTCTTTCTTTCTTTGGTGAGCTAGAATATCGATAAAGTCAAAAGTTAATAACTAATTCTCTAAGATATCATAATTTATTTAAGAGATTAATCTCTTTTAATAAATATTTTTTTATATGCAGGAGATAAGAGATAGGAATTGAACCACAATCACATACTTAAGAAATAATCTTATTTACCAATTATATTACGCATGTTGACTCACTAAATAGGAACTGAATGAAGGAAATATGTTACTGATAATTTTTACAAACTTATTTTTTTAAAGACATTATTTTGTTTGTTTTTAAATTAAAGTAACTTTTAAGAATATATAAAAGTACTTACATTAGTTGTTACTACTCTTTTAATTAAACA
>PYAF01004627.1:1734871-1791567 GCA_007407185.1 Glycine tomentella
AAGTTTTCCGTTTAAATATGATTTATATTTATATGATACAATGTAATTATTTAGTTGATCATATCAAACATATGATAATATAATACTACCCAATTTTGTTATTCGGTATGTATCTAACACGTGACAGAATAAGATCATGTTAATTAAAAATTCTTTAATATCATCTTTACTTCTTACGAATAAAGAAAATTATTTTAGATTTATATTTTTTAAAAAAACTTCTAGATTTATGTCCGTATCATACTCTTAATTTTTTTTACATATCATACTCTTATCTAACTCTTATCTGACTCTTTTATTTATTTTTTATTCTATTATATCCATCAAATGACCTTGATGATCTTATAGACTATATAATTAATAGATCGTGAGAAATTCTTGATCCTAGAAGTTTATGCCATTTATGCATTGTTTGAGAATAAGAGGCGTTGTATTACACGGGTCAATTTGGTTCAGTGGACGAAAATTTTGAACTAATCAAATTTGGTTCAAATTTGATTTTGTATATTATTTCAATAAACGTGAATCAAACCAACTTAATAAAAATCAAGTTGGTTCAGCGGACACCATTGGATATTTGGATTGCTAGATAACATATACTTACTTTTAAAATCTTAATTAAAAAAATTATAAAACGTACAAATTCATAATTAATCGCAAGAATATATATTTTTGTCATAAACTAACAATTGCTTCGACTTTAAAATTTTAATTAGAATATATATTTGTGAAGGGGTGATTTTTTTTCATTCAAATCCTATGTGCATTTGTTCCACAAAATAAAAGTTCATTCTCAAATTTTAATATGAGAATATTAAGTATCCATTTATATTACAAGTTTTGAAGAATTATTTTTGGGTATTGTTTAACTTTTATCTTCAGGCATTTTTTTTACACTTTTTACATTTTTGGGTATTGTTGATTCCTAGTATTGTTGAACGGGAATGAAATATTTTCATGAGAATAAGAGAAATTATTTCCTGAAATACCATTATCTTCTTTCTTCATGTATTTCTTTATTTAAATTATTTTGGATTTTAAACGATATCTCAGGCATATCAAAATGTATCACAAACTATTTTCTTTAAAAATACTCAAAAATATATTCCTATATTATATTTCTAAAAATAACATTTTCAGAAATAATTAAAATATCATAAAATAAACGTGTTATCATAATTGTTTAAGGCCATTCTACCGTGGACTAGCTAAACAAGTGGTCTATACTGTACCACTTTTCTTTACCGTTATATTAATCTAATCCTTAAATTCATATCATGCATTCTCTCCAGCAGATTATTTTTCTTACCAATCTCTACGACCATCACCCACCCCAAACCGGAACAGTAGTCAAAGTGTCACATTTTTCAAAAAAAATTCCTAAAATGTTATGATTATGAAAGTTTTTGCCAAAATATCACGTGATATAATTTGTTGACCATGTAAATGAAATAGGTGGATTGACAATGCGGTGCACTATTAGGACACGTAATTCGCTATATGTACCAGCGAATTACGTGATCTGTAGGCGACACGTGGCAAGTTTGATAGGAATGTGTATAAACTTCAAACGGTCATAATTTTTGACTGGAACGTCCGATTGAGGCGAAATCGGTGGCCAGACGCTTGAAATTGCGAGGAGAAGCCCTGGGCAAATTTCCAAAGGGGATTTGGTCAAATATTTTTTTCCAAAACACGCCTCTAAGTGCCTCAAAAATATCACTTAAGGATTCAATCATCCAAAATTTTTTAAATTGTCTACTTTTTTAATTATTTAATTAGTTAATTTAATGTAATTTTATATTTTTAATTACTTCTCTCAATTACGATCATTTTGACATAAAGTACATGTCCATCGGACATTCCTATCAAACTTGTCACGTGTCGCCTGCTAGATCATGTAATTCGCTGGTACATATAGCAAATTACGTGTCCCAATGGCGCACCACCACGTCAGCCCACCTATTTCGCTTACATGGCCAACGAACTGTGTCACGTGACGTTTTGGCAAAAACTTCTATAGACGTGACATTCTAGGAATTTTTTTTGAAAAATGTGACACTTTGTCAAGTGTTCCAAACTTTCTTCTCCATTGCTTCTGTTACTGCGTCTCCTATTCCTCTCCTCCTATGTCCTTCTTCGTTCTAATAGCACCCTTCTCCTTTGTTACCGTCCCCCCTTTATCCTCTGTTTTTCTTTTATCACCCTTTTTCCCTCTCTCTTCTTTGTTCTCCTAGATAGGAGGAGGAAGAAAGAAGGAGGATAGTTGAAGGAAAATGGAGGAGAGAGAAACAAAAAATTTATTGCGAAAGCTACACCATATTGTTGTGTGGCTTTGATGAATCTTACGGTATAAACAAATGATCCATAATGAACCACTTAAGCAAGTGGTCCCGCTAACAATGACCCAATTTTAAAATACCAACAAGTCAATCGAGTGTCATTCGGCTCATTCTCTTGAAGCAAACTCTTAATTATAGTATTGTGGATTGAAAAAATATGATTTAAATTATAGACAAACTTCACTAAAGATAATCAACTAAATTTTTTGACCAAAAATAATCATGGACAAAATGGTTGAATAATCCGTACCAATAGTAGATATTAAAAAATTTACAACTCGCGAGTCGAAGAAGTTGAGGGCATTGATATGAAGTCAGAGAGAGTGCAGAAAAGCATCTGGGGTTGGCCTCGCTGTCCCACACAGATTGGAATCCCCTTAGGCTTTGTTTAGGAGAAGGATTTTAGAGGGGAAGGGAGGGAAGGGAAAGGTTTAGGTGATGACATCTCCTTGTTTGCGAGTTTTAATTTTTGAGAAGAAAAATTTGAGCATTTTTAAAACTCCTCTGAAATCCTCCAAAGCCTAAAAGTTGTTGTTCTCCCAATTTGGAGGTTTTTAGAAGGAAAAGTAGTTAAAATTACTATCCTACCCCAACTACAAATTGAAAAATATATTAAAATATATTTTTAATATATTTTACATTTAAATTATATAATATTCACATTTAACATCTTATTAACTCTCAATTTCTCTTTCTTGATGTATTTTTAACTCTCAAACAAGGAGGAAGAAACTTCCTTCATTTTCCTCCATTTCCTTCCCCTCCCTTCCCCTTGAATCTCTTTCCTTCCCTTCCCCTCCTAACTCCCAAACAAAGCCTTAAGTATTATTGTTTTGGAAGACAAAACAGAACATATGGCTTATGCATCAAACCAACCGGTCAAGGAACAAGATAGAACACCTTTTGTTCTTTCGGTATTCATTTTTCATTTTTTAATTGCACTTTTGCCCTTCATCTCTGTTACTGTTGTTATTCATTCACTCACTTCTCTTGAGCCAGGTCATCCTCCATCCCAAGCTAAAGAACAAGACCACCAGGACTGCCCTCTTCTTTGAAGGCTGCTGGAGGTCTGCCTATACTTTATTAACAACTCTTTTATCTTTTCTCTTCCTCTTATCATACTCTTTACTGTAAGATGATTGCTTAGATGATTTCAAAATATTTAGTTCAAAACATTTGGGTTGGTTTTGTTTTTAAAAAAATATTCATCTGTTAAATTATTTTTCATTTTAAAATATAAAAAATATTAATTATTTTTTAATAATATCCTTGATAAATAAATGGAACTGATATATTTCTACTTGTTACTGTACAGTAGTGAAACTATTAAGAGAATTTTATTCACATAAAATTATTTTATCACGGAAATTTGTATAGTCAATTGTTTTGATAAAATGTGTGCGATATCTTAAATGATAAATAGAATTTTTATTTTTGGTGTACAAGAGTAATGAAGATGGAATGTAAGACTTCATGCTTATTAGTCAAACTTTTCATCAGTGAAACAACCTTAGTGAATGATAAATAGAATGGGGTAAGAGGAGTACCATATCACTATAGCTAATGCATTCTTAATTTACCCAATGAAGAATTTCTCAGCTGTAACCGAAAAACTATAAAATAAAATCAGGCAAAGGAATTGTTTATCTACTCATGCATGCAGTCATGCTTTATATTGAAATGATTCTTACACTGTTCGAGTTTTCATGATCGTGTTTGTGCCTATGGGTGAAAATAGTAATGAAAGAAGAATGTTACTATAAGAATGATGGGTACATAATTGTGAAAAGTGTTATGAACAAGGGGAGCATAGAAATATAAAAGGCATAATTATAAAGCCTGATTGCCTCATTGAGAATTGGGCTAACATTGTAATTTATATTTGAAGAGGGTACGAACTGAAGGAATGCATTAGCCATCATCTGCCCAAGATGAGCCTGGGCCGGGGTTGAAAGATGCAGCCCATCGGGCTGAAGGGGCAAACCATGAGCGTCCACAGTTCTAAGGTTTAGAAGGTCAATGCCCAGCTGAGCTTGTCTTACTATCTCTATGTAAGGGCCTGATCCAGATGCCAAAGCTACCTACAAAATGTGATAGAAAAAAATTGGAACAAAGATAAAAGGAAAAACAAAAATTTATAGAACAAATTACATTGACAAGTAGTTTCTTGAGATTGGACACAGTATTTTTTACGTTTTTAACGTTTAGAGTAGCCCTCTTACAATATTATGTGATGTAATTTGTTTCTTAAGTAATAGAAAATATCAATGTAATGTATTTTAATTCAAGATGGACGGTTGCAAGAGTTAAAAAGATAAGTACATGTGTGCAATCGCCATAAACTACAAGGAGTTTCATGTAATTTGCTCAAAGAGAAAGGCAATCTTCATTCTTCAGTGCCGTTTTCAACAGCAAGCGAATATGTGTTGTTGAGAAAGACAAATTACTTCCATTTCCATAGGTTAACATTTGAGTAAATTTAAGTTGTCCGTGTAAAGTAATTATCAGAGCAAAATCAATATATCACTTGTAAAGCTATTAGCGATGAAGGTACTTTTACTGCACACATGACACACCACAACAATACAATAACGTATTTTGGTAGATCAGTAGTTGGTGGTAACATGAATTGACAGGGATCATCTAACAGGAAACCATTTATTATATTGCAAGTTCAACCTTAATCTGGCTCAACAGTGATAATGAAATTATAAACCTAGAAAATTAATAAATCCAATTTTAATTTTAAAAGTAGAATTAATTTCTATAAAATTATTTTTCAACTATTACACTTAATTGAAACATATATTTAAACTAAATTTTCATATTGACATTAAAAATAATATTCTAAAGATTAAAAAACAAGAAAGTAAACCAAAGACCTATGTTTTATTAGTCGGTGCAGGGTTACTTTACGTGGTCGTCTTGGTTGGAGTATGTCAACATCATTGATGTTGAGTGCCGGATACAGGGATGGCCGAAGGCCAGGCACCAAATTAATACTATATATTTAGTATACTTGCATCACCTATAAACATAGGATACACTAATCAGAATCATTCTATTTTTAATATTTTCTATTTTTATATTTTTTTAATAAATAAGGGAGATGAAAAAAATATAAAAAAGTATTAGATTAATTTTATTAGATATGGGATATCCAAGAAAGTTTCCAATCTAATATACAATACACTACTTGGCATCCAAAGCTACCTAGAAGTCGAAGATTCCTTCATCGATCCCAATCAGCAATAACTTCCCTATAAATCAATTGTTTGCTACCAGTTGAGTTTTTCTATTTGTCCCGACATACGTAAACGTTCGTGGATATTGCTTCGCTCCGAATTAAATAAGTTGATGAAAATATATACTATCAGTTGCAACTACTTGGTCTTGAAAATATGTAAACAACTAACAGAAGGTGAAACCAAACCAAACCTACCAATTTAATGATCAACTAGTGATTAATAAATATCTTTAGGACGAAAATAATGGTTTGAATAAATAATCGAATAAAGAAAAAAGAAAGACCTGGATTATAGGAAGCAACGGAGACTGTAGATCATCACGAACGTCCAAGAAGAACTTGTGAACTCTTCTTTGATACAATTGCGCATCGTGTAAATTCACTGTATCGGTTTCTCCTTGGTACCATAGCAATGCACGAATGGTGCCACCGTCACGCAACGATGCCTTGGCCCTCTTGATCATCTGATAGTAAAGCTCTTTACCGCGTTCCCACTCGCTTATGGTGGTGCCTCCAATCGCGCAAGGGACCAAACCAATCAGACCAAACTCTGGGTGCTTCTCCAACACCGAGTTCGCAAATGCCATTCCTGGCCCAACACCATTTGTCTTCCTAGAATCGATGTCCGAGTCCAGTGGCTCACGCGCCTCCACCCAAGTTAAGTGCGCGTCCAGCTTCAAGACTGAGGGGTTGGGACGAGACTGGGGTGGAACCACGCCGTCCCACGTGGCGATCCCCGTGACTGTGTTGTTCACTACGCCGCCCCGACCCGCCATGTTGCTCTGCCCCGCTAATATGAATATGTTCCTATCGTAGACTTGTTGTGCCTTCACTGCCCATGTTTGAATCAGAAATACCAACAGTAACAAGCAAGGCATATTCTCAGATCATACAAGACCTCGTTGTCCACCCTTGCTCATTTATACGCTTTCGAATTATTATCATTATTATTATATATATATATATATATATATTTGCCAATTGCTTTTCACAGTCCATCTGTCGCTGGTTCTTTAATATTTTTATATGGTATAAATAATTAAAATATCACGTGATACGAAATTATTGTTGTTTTCGTTCTATTTTTTTTTCCTTGGAAAATGGCAGGGCGCTTCAAAATATGTCATCATGTTTGCGTTAAACGTGGATTAAGCTACCAACAATGATGACAACTTGTACCGTTTAATCAAGTGATTTAAGATGATTCATGATTAAATTTTGAATATAAAATAAATTATATTGAGATAAAGAATATTTATCTTATGTATATGGACGATCTTTAATAAAATTAATTATTATTTTTGATAGGGAGAATTTCGTACTAATAAGATAAAAAAAAAACGTGAATTAAGGGTTCATATTGTGTGTACATATTGCCCTTTTTTTGGTTACATGTACATATTATTTATCGTTGACCAATATTGTGAGTAATGGAAAAGTTCCATTTCCTTGCGTGATTCGCTGAAACAAGAATCTAAAAATCATCACAAATCGAGGGTGATAATATTTTTTCAGGCCCAAGGGGCCCAAGCGTGTGGTTGCATTAACAAATGCAGCCGTATTGGATTTTGAATTTTTGATTTCGCAGACGGAGAGGGCTAGGAGAATTAGGAATAGGAAAAGGTTGTACGTATATCCCAAATTTGGAATGTATGAGTACATAAAAGAGAAAACAATTAAAAAAATATATTAAACATGATAAAAAAAAAATTGATAGAAATAAACATTGATAAATGATGTAATGAAAAATGAAAACAGTATTACAACGAAAAATGAGATGAAAGAAAACTAGCTGTAAGAATATAGTAGCCTTTGGATTTTGGAATGTCAGTTGGTGATGGATGTTGTCGCAATGCGAGCTTGAATTAGATTGGCTTCCAACGTCAATATCGTTGATTAATAAAAGAAAGAGAATTCGGGTGGGAGGAATGACTCGGTCGTCCCATGTTTGCTTTGTTTAATTTGAAAAAGGAAATAAAAAGATAAGATAAACACTAAATAAAAAAGATATTTAAAAGCTATTTTTTTAGTAACCTTAAAAGCTAATTAATGTGAGAAAAAATGTAAAAGAAAGCAAAAATAGTAAAATTTTGTTAAATATATAATAATTATACGTTTATTAACAATATGGAATTATAATAGAGAGACAAATATTTTAAAAAATATGTAAATAAATTATATTTCTCCCTTTTCTTCTTTTTTTATGAGAAGCAGACAAAAAGTGATAAATTTGTTACTTGACTATTCTCTCCTCATTTTATTTTTCTTACAAAACAAAGAGAGTTTCTCTTTTTTTGTCTTATTTTTTATTTACTATTTCACTTTAAGTAAACAAGGTAGTCAAATTAATAAAAATATACAACTTAAATAAAGTTTTATAAAATTCCAAGTTTCACATAATTCAAAATTTAAAACAGAATATGAAGGTATAACAATGACACTTGAACATCATGAGCACATATGGAACTTTACATTTAAGTACATGTTTGCTTGCACGTCTATTGTTTTAGACACACATAAAATATGTGAAAATAAACACCTACACAAAGTAGATTTTCCATTGGACGTGCTTTTTTTATTTCTCAAAATATATTAACTAAAAGCATGTTTAAAGTTTGTACAATGATTAGTTGACACTTGAAACTAATAAAAGATATAAAGCTCGTTGAAATGAATCTTAAATAAAATGTGTCAATTTTCACACATCAATATTTGAAGCCAATGGTGTAAATAGAAACCATGAAGTGTAAATAAAATGCTTGTATTTTTTTCAGGCCACAGGGCCCAGCTCTGCATTTGCATTTACAAAATAGTGAATGGTGATGGATTTGGATATCCCAAAGGGTTATGGATCTTGTGTTTTGGGTAAAAGAAAAGAAGGATTGGGCTTCATATTTTAATATCATTTTTTAATAACTTGGTTGTTCCACGCATTTTATTGATTACAATGTTGCTAGTGCAAGTATACATTAATTTTATATATGACTAATATTTAATAGAGAATCTAAGTAGAGTAAATTTTGCGTACACACAAACACTTAAAAGATGACAACTCCTTAAAATAAAAAACCAATTTCAAAATCTAAAAGGAAGACATGATTGATGAGTATGAGCATCCTCTCTCTGGTAACCCTTACCAAGAATAAGATGACAGTGAGAATAACATAAATTATAGAATTTGGTTTCTTGATACTATGGATTAATGCTCGATTGGAAGTTTACTCACCTTGAAAGTTTCTCGTCTCTTCTTAAAAATGTTTTATGCGATGATCGATTCCAGATTTTCTCTACAAACTTTAGATGAAAAAAAAATTTCTAAGAAGGATGAATCTTTTCTCTCTCTCTTTTTTTGCAAAAAGGATGAATATTTTCTTATTCAACCTAGAAAAGAGGTTAGTAAATTAATGTCTGTCTCAAAACAAAAATCAAATAGACATCCGCACGTGTAAGGAAGAGCAAGGTCACGTGCATATTATATGCTTTGGTTTAATACTTATTGTTTTGCAATTTTTATGTAAAATTTGTAATGACTTTGGCAAAAATGTAAGTATTTCAGTAAACTCTTTGAAAAATCTGTATATTTTTTTGTATACTAGTATAATTTTTGTTCTGTATAAAAAATTAATGTCATTGCAGTTAAATAAGTAGAGTCAAGATAATTTCTCTACTGTTTTATTCAATAACTGATTAGATTAAAAGTCATAAAAAACATTAGGAGTGTTTTTTTTAATAAACTCGGAAAAATATATTTTAATGTCATAAAAAATAAGATTTTAATAGTATCGTTAAAGGCTTAAAATCACTTATAAGAAATGGTATTATCAATATTATTATGTTAATTATATATTATAATTATAATTATTTTGGCTCTTCCAAACATTTTTTTCAAGCACTGCCACTGCTAGTGAACTATATATCTTTTAAAATGATTATTATATAAATCAGCTAATTTATTATATATAACAGCCTGTAATTAAATAATAATATATAAATATCATTTACATTATCGTGTTACTGTATAAACTTTTTTTTCTTCTTATAATCTTTATTTCTTTTATTCTTTTTATCATTGGAGCTTAAAAAATATATTTAAGGAATTTAAAAATATAATTAACTGTATTTTTTAAATTAGCCAAAAATAATATTTCTAATTATAGTATTCTTGAAATTATCATTTCTAGTTTAGCAAATTTATTTCTTGAAAAAATGTTAAAATTTGTTATTAAAAACAGCTTAAAACCCATGAGGAGCTAAATTATATAAAAATAGATTTAACAGAAAAATGTTTGTTATTAGTGTTATTTTTTCATATATATTTACAGCCATATTTTTTCCTCTTATGAAAATTTGAACAACCAACAGGTCAAAAGAATCGTAGGGCCGTTGATTTTGATCTTTAACTGTAATAAGTTTTCGACCTGTATTTTTTTTCGGTATTTTTTCTTAAACTTTTCTTTATGTTCTTTTTGGACGGTGAAAATCTATTGGTTGAAGTTTCAACTGTATGCAACCCAACCCTTCAATGATATAAGCAAAATCTGGAATTGTAAATTTTGTTCAGGGGTAGTTTCAGCGTATTACCAAAAAGTTTAAAATTTAAAATTTCATTAGTGTTTTTGTGTACACAGTACAAACAATTCAAGACTAGAATATTGTTTACAGAAATAAATCATTACTATTTTAGTTTAAGTTTTAAGAATTTTAATTCATTCATTATAATGACAAATTAAGATTAGATCATTCATTGTACATCAAAAGAATTTACTAATATTCTATTATATAATTCAAAATTAAAAATTTGAATTGATCATAACCCCACAAATTAGTTTTCCACATTGTTTCCGTTACAGATTTAAATCCCATGTCACTAAAACAAGAAAGAATTCATAAAAGAGCTTGTGAGACCTTTCAAAGCTGCTAATTAACGAACGTTTAACAATCAGTGGAAGTTATCCGTTAGGTTGGCGTCCTCCATTTTAAAATCATCCCACCCCATTAATTATTCTTTTTGGTATGATTGAAATCTTTAAATTCCATATTGTTTGGTAATCGGATTGATGAATCGTCGCAGTCAAAGAAGCGATATTTAAATTAGCTATTGGTGGCACATTTCGTGATTGGATTTGGTTCCAAACAAGCATCACAAATTAGGGTTGGCATTTGGCAACTGGCACAAACCGTAGTGGGTTCATTTGTTGAGGAACTCAACCGCAGCCATAATGTAAACATACGTGTAACAACCTGGGATTCTCATTCGACAGCTGTAAGCTAGTAATTAACTACCTCGTCAGGATAAACACACCGCTCCAAACCGCTCTAACCGGTAACCTCCACAACTCATCCTTATCACTTTCTTCTCTCTCTCTCTCTCGATATATATATTCTCTTCCCTCCTAACAACCTTCAAAGTCCTTCCAATAATTTATTTATTAATTCCATGGCTTCGGCAAAGGACATGGATCGGATAAAAGGGCCATGGAGTCCTGAAGAGGACGAATCGTTACGGAGGTTGGTTCAGACTTACGGCCCTAGGAACTGGTCCGTTATAAGCAAATCCATTCCGGGTCGGTCTGGGAAATCGTGTCGCTTGCGGTGGTGCAACCAGCTGTCTCCGGAGGTGGAGCGCCGGCCTTTCACGGCGGAGGAAGATGAGGCGATCCTGAAGGCTCACGCCATGTTCGGGAACAAGTGGGCCACCATCGCGCGCTTCCTCAATGGCCGCACCGACAACGCCATCAAGAACCATTGGAATTCCACCCTAAAGAGGAAGTGCTCCGAACCTCTCTCCGAGCCTCGGTCTCTGAAGAGATCCGCCACCGTTTCGGGTAGTCAATCCGGATCCGATTTGAGCGATTCGGGTTTACCCGTTATTCTTGCAAGGAGCGTGAGCGTGGCGGTTGCTCCCTCTAACCACCTTGCGGAAACCGCGTCTTCTTCAGTAACTGATCCTGCCACGTTACTGAGTTTGTCTCTACCGGGATTCGATTCGTGCGATGGGGCTAATAATGGGCCTGGGCCGAATCAGGGGCCTAGTTGCGGCCCGGTACAGGAGATACCGATGCTTGGTTCCGAAAAACAGTTGTTCAGCCAAGAGTTTATGAAGGTGATGCAAGAGATGATACGAGTGGAAGTGAGGAATTACATGTCTGGACTGGAACGTAATGGTGCGTGTATGCAAACCGATGCCATTAGGAACGCGGTGTTGGAGAGGATGGGAATTGGTAGGGTTGAATAATGAATTCAAGAGCGGAAAATGATATTCATATTTCTTACTCACTGGCTAGTCATCAGAGACAAGAAAAAAATTAGGTCATTGAAATAATTTTTGGTCTGTACAGATGAACATGAGGGATATTAAATTCAAAGAGTTGTGATATTTCAAAACCAAATTCTCATGATAATAATCATATATTTTTCTTCTTTATCTCCTTGCATGTTCAATTATAATTTATTAATATGATCCATGGAGATAAAAAAAACAAAAGTTCTTTTTGAGAGAGGTTATACAGGGAACTTTTTTATTTTTATTTCAGATACATTTGATTTAAAAATGATATATATATATATATGCAGTCAAGAAATGATAAATGTATAGTACATAATTATTCATTAAAAAAAAAATAGTACATACAACAAAGGAACCTAAAAAGGCTAAAACTGAGGAATGGTGAAGTTCAGGTTGTTCGTGGGGAATATAGACAACGGAAATGATAAAAAGTGATGATTTTGTTTTGCAGTAGGAACATAGAAAGTGTAAAATGATAAAAAAAACACTTGATTTTAAGCCAAGGAAATTGAAGCATGTGATAAACTCGGACAATTATAGGCCATCACTTTGCAAGGCTAACAAACGACCAAAGAGTCTATTGTTAGCAGGAAATTAGGTATTAGCGAAGAAAGTTCAATTGATTAACAAGTATATCATTTTTTTATCTAAATTTTATAAAAGGGACGAAAAATAAAACAAATAGAAGACTTATCTACACGGAACAGAAGACGTACCTTGTTCTTGAACCAATGAAAAGCCGTTTAAGAGAGCTTAATTTTAAGTTTTTTTTCTTCTCTTTTTCCTTCATTATAAAATAGTGTTTGTCCTAACTACTTCTTAAAAGGAGAAAAGGCTAAAAAAAACGTAAGACCAAACAGTACCTAAGTTCAATGTTTTTGGACATGGATAAACGCATTTATAATAATTAATTAATAAATATGGTTGATATTGTAATAAAATTAATTACCATATTTAATAAGCTAAATTTATTTACAATTTGACCAAAAAATATAATTACTTTTTCAATTGTTAGATTATATAAATAACCAAATTTTATAATCAAATCACATTGAGTTCCACAAAAAAAAAAAATCACATTGAGTTAATATTTTGCGCTAATAATATTTTATTTCTTCTTACACTTGTTTCTTTATTGGGTGAATATTAATTTAAAGTTTCATTTTTGTTTTTACTCTGTTGAACTTTATTCTATTTTATTTTACTCAGTTGGACCATTTTTGGCTCAAAAGTTTTGCCTCTATTTTATCATTTCCTTTTCCTTCATTACCTAAGTTGTATAATTGGAATGGCTTCTTATTTGTTCCTCTAAATCACGTTGGCCCAGCTTGAGTTCAATTTTATAAAGTTTTTCCCCCCTTCATTTTTCTCCCTCTTGCAACCTACACGTTCAATGTCTTCTCCCTTAGCTCCCTCTTGTCTTGTGGCTCCCCTCTCTCATGCGACCGAGATGGACTGTGGACTCCTCCATTTGCAGATTTGCTCTCCTTAGCTCGTGTTAGGTTTCAAATGAAGTCTTTAGGTTACACAAAATTTTATAAGTTGGGTGATAAAATCTGAGAAATCTTTAAAAAAATTGGAAACAAAATGTGCAATCCAGCTTTTATTATTTTCTTTCTTTATTACTGGATCAGGGTTGAGAAATTGGTGTCTTTCCCTTTGGATTGGGTCCATGTTCGAGCTCAGTCTGCTTTTTATTTCTTGTTTTTTTTTTTTTTTTTTTTAAACTGTCATTAGTCATTACTTTATTTTAGTGTAATTGGTTTTGTGAATGTTATGTTGTGATGCTTCTTGGGTCATGGAAGTTGTCCAAGATGTGTACTCCAGATCCAGCCACCTTTTCTTCTTCTTCTTCTTTCATTATTTCGTTGGGCTCTTTGCCATTGCATTATATATAGGGTTGTGGTTCAATTATTTGGTCTGAAAGTGACATGTGCGGTGTGGGTTCATTTTATTCTGTTTTTACTATGTAAATTGTAAATGTCCAATTATTAGTATTTGATATTTTTATTGTGTGGAGAAGTTAAAAAACAAATCTCAATTGAGGCATAGTTTTAAAATATTGTGTACATGTTTAACTATGTTTTAATATTTCAAAAGCATTAATGATTATAAAAGCAATAATTAAGTTATAATAAGTAAATATTTTGCGATAACTATAGAATAATTAAATTTGAGTATTTATAATTAACATAACAAAATAAAAAATTTTAAAAACAAAAAGAGTTGATTAGAGCTTGTAAGTATGAATTTTGATAAACTAACAACATTATAAAAGAATCATGATATTTGAACATCTTACTTTTTAAACACTAAAAAAACACCCACTTAAAACAATGAAGAATGAGTTCTTTATATAAAGAATCAATTGGATTTCGAAATGGTCAAATTGACAAAATAATCAATAAACCAACAATGATAATAAATTACTTTCAGGTACTATGCCTTAGATAATTGATTACTCAATAGATTATTTTTAGCAGCTATATCCCAAGTATTCGATTATTGACCATAGGACATTGATTACTCAAATTAAATACCAATCACTTATAAAAAAAAACTCCATTACATAGATACTATTTTACACGTCACATTGAGATTGTTCAGTCCAGATGACATCTTCGGCTGTACCAAATGATATCTAATTATCTATATAGAGTTTTAAAGTTGAAAAAACATTTTTTTGCGAAAGATTAAATGTCAAAATTTATTCTTATTGTACTCATGCAAATGTATGTTAATGATTTATGAAGATACGATTAAATAAATAGAACATGAGAACAGTGAACACTTAGTGTTCAATGATAAATGAAATACACAAACTACATCCAAAAATAATTATATCGGAGGAGTGAAATCATCAAAACACCAAATGTTAAAGCAATCTCATGAAAAGATGTCATCATAATCTGCAATGACATATTCTTGTATATAGAACCTCCCCTTTAACAAGAAAAAAGGCAAAACACAATTCTAAATCAATCATTGTGAAGCTTTGAAACCGTCCACATATCTAGAATTTATTTCTCCTTTGATTCATGTGTTTGTCAGTCAAATTTATTAGAATTGTGAACAAGATATGTAAGGATGCATGTTTCTTCAGCCCAATTTATTTCAGCCTCTTAAGACATGTATTCCTCTCCACATTTTTTTTAAAACTTGTTAACATTTTGATTACAAATTTTAAAATAATAAAATTAATCATATGAATAATTTTGGTCTTTCATTGGATATATTTTAACAAATTTATTTGAAACTAAGACTGGGATTGAAAACGGCGTTCAATTAAAACGCTCCTCAAAATATGGTGATTTACATAAACATTTTATAATCAAATTTCCAATTATTTAAATATAATGTGCATATATTATAAAGGGAAGATGAACAATGATACATAAATATTTACTTATTTTAAATATCCCACCAACATCTTTCATTTTTTTTTCTGTCTCTCTATCCCATTCAAGAAACATTTATCTTAAATTAAACTCGTTCTAGACAGTGGCGAAGCCAGCTTTCACTTGTAGGTAGTGCTAAATTTTAAGTAGTGTCAAATTTTATTTTTAGATAGTGCCAAATTTTATTTTTAATCATAATTAATTATATAAGTATATATAATTATTATAAAAAAAAAATTTCCACCACTCAATTACTGTAAATTTTATGTTTTAGGTAGTGCCGAGGCCATTGTTGGTCTCCATGTGGCTCCGCCACTGGTTCTAGACTTCAAGTTTGGGTAGGGGCTACGTATTTCTACAATTCAACGTCGAAGTCAAATTCCAAGTCTATTCAACATTTCAACTAACGAGAGTGTAGAGCATTATTAGTCCAACTTAAACCAGAGTGTTTTCATTGGTCATCATCAATCTATATCCATTTAACTTAGGAAAACGTTCGCTCTTGGACCGCAACAATTGCATTGAAAAGGTTCACAGGTCATCGTCAATCTATATCCTCCATCACCGGCGGATCCATGTTCATGTGAGATGGGTTAATGCATCCTTTATTTTAATAAAATTATTAATATCTATTTAAAAATATTATATTTTATATATTCTAATTTTATATTTTGTATCTGTTAATTTTATTATTTGAATTTTCTTATCAGTTTATATGTAAGAGTAAGAGTATATATTATCTTATTTTAATAAAATACATATATTTATTTTAAAATTTTATATTTTGTACCTTTTATCTTTGTGTTTAAACCTAACTCTCTTATATAATAATAATAATTATTAATTTTTTATTTTTTTAAATAAATTACTCCATTAACCTAGAATCCTAGATCTGCCACTGTCCTCCATTTAATAGTCATTTTCGGTAGGCCATTGAAGAGCCTAACAATTGCATTGTTTCCACAGTGGACCCAGTAAATCGTGAGCCAACTTCTGCTTTCCTTCCTGATCATGGTTGTGAAATGTACGGCCAAAAATGGAAATATTTTGAAGTGTGGTTTGTTTGTTAATTCAGGAAAGTTTGCTGATCATTCGGGTTGATCTGCATAGTTTAATCAATTAAGTCGTTGATTGAAATTGTCTGTGACATCTTAATTAATCACGGTTTAAATGGGCAAGTTTATAGCGTCAATTTTTTTTATATAATTTTTTTCCTTTTTAAGAGAAAAAATTACTTTTTGACCATATTAATATTATCAATTTTTTTATTATAATGTTATGTTATTGATACAAAATATTCATTTATTTTATTTTACTCATGATTAATTTCTATTGAAGAACATAATTGATCACCTTTGATAAGATTTTCAATTTCAATAATTTTTTCTATCTATAAGATTATAATTCTTGGTATTATAACAATTAATATTTTTCTATCATATTTTCATAAAATATGTTTTACCATTTAATGTTAGAGATTAATAGTATAAAATAATTTTATCTGATCAACCAATTAAAAATCATAATTGGTGTGACTTTTAAAATAATTATTGTAAAAATTAATAAACTTATCATATATGATAAATTATGATGGGATGATATGTAAAATTATTTTAAATTTTTTTTATTGGTACAGTTGACCATTTAATTCAGCTTCAATAAATAAATATATATATATATATATATATATATATATATATATATATATATATATATATAAACTTAACTTTAGTGGGAGTTCAATTATAATGGAACAAAGCGTGAAGCCAAAAGCATCAAGTATATGTATTTGCAAAGAGCGATGCTAGTATGCACGAAAAACACAAATAAATACATGGATTGATAATATTTTTTTAAAATATACATTAATTAAAAATTTTAAAGATATAAAATATGTTTTGATGTTATTTTCTTAATTCATGGGAATCGAAGACAAATTAAAAAAATTTACAACAATTTATGTAGTCTCACTCATCCAACTATCAGTTGAGAAAATCCTTTTCGTATAAATTAGTATTTCTCACTTGCAAAAGATATAAAATTTGCAGTGATGATTTATTTTTTAAATAACAATAAAGGATTTTGATTATTTTTTACTTATGATGATTCTTTATAATTTTTTCTCAATACATTTATAACCAAATATTGTTTATCATAAATATTTTTATCATTAAACCTTTATATATATTTTTTAACATAACATTACAAAACTAATTTAATAATAATAAATTTAATATAAATAAATGTCGAAAGTTATACAATAAGAAAATATTGGGTCAGTGGGCTAACCACAAGCCTTAGTCCATGTGGCCATCATGAAAATAAGATTCCAAAGAACTAAATTTCTTGCCGCCTTGTGTGTATTAATTATCCCCTATCCTTTCAATTAAAAAATAATACCTTGATAAAAAGGAAAAATATATTAGTTTTAAATCAATATTTTTAAAAAATAGACTGATAATTAACCAGTAAAAGCATTTATTCGTTGTTTGATAGTTCAATTGTAGTTAAATTATAGTCAAATCAATTAAGAGGTCTAACTAGCTCACTGATTTATACGGATAAAAATATATAATCGAATCGACAATAATTAAATTAATATTTTAATATTATATAATATTTTAAATAATAAAATAGTATAATATTATAAGCAATCAAAATACTTGAAATTATAAATTATTATGAATAACTAAATTAAATTCTTTCAAGATAAATATAAAAAATAATTGATAAAATATTTTATATCTATATGTAATATTTAATTATATTTTCATATATTTAAAAATATTTTGAATTAAAATAAGATGAAAATAAATAAAAAATATATTTTAAAAAATACCAGTTTAAGTAATTTTAAACTAGCCATTAAGAAACATTAAGTAACATTAAGCAATCATTTTTTTTAACTGTGCCATCGGTCAAACTAGCCAGTTTGGTTTTTAAAAAAATAATTTTAACTACACATTGTTTTTCTGTTAAAAAGAATATACAAAATGAGAACATGTAATTTCTATCCATGATGGCACTAGCAAAGAATGGAGAATATGTTCACAGGCTAAACCAAGGTTCTGCTAGCTTCTGCTTATTTAACAGCTCAGTAAACCTAGCTTTAACAATGTATATGAATATTTGAGATTACACTTTACAGAAATTAAGTGACACATTGTTGAATGGTGGGAGATCTTTTTCTTGTTCACGGAATGAATTAGTTAGCAACGCACTATAAACAGGTCCCGATCGAGTTAATAGTATTTTATGTTGATGTTCTGGGTGTACTGATCCCGTAAGAAGGTCAAGGTACCATGCATATATACTGCGTCGAGACGAAACCCACGAAATTCCCTTTTTTTTATAGAAAGTTTAAGGAGCTAGGAAATAAATTAAAAAGAAAATATTAAGCATTTTTTTTTTCACTCCAAGAAAATAATAAAAAGTTTTGAATTTCAATTTTTTATCTTTATTTTCCCACTTCATTCAAACATGCGAGATTTATATATGTAACAAGTTAATTATAACGTCACGGTGTTAAATTAATAATGTCAGTGACTAAAATTAGTAGTGATCAGAATATGTTAATGTATGGCTTAGTTTGCGTTTGAAATAAAACAAAAATTGGATTGATTTATTTAATCTTTCACATAATTTTTTGTTCACTCAAATTAAACGATTTAACTAATATCTGGTTTGCTCATTTCTCTCGTCAAAATAAGAATACATTTTTAAAAATATTTTCCTCTATAATTTTGTAATCAATTGTTTACTAGTTGAAATATAAAATACTGGTCCTTTACTCGCATATATATAAACAAATTTGACCAAGTAATTAATAAGCGTGAGTTCGACTTGACAAATCATGTATTAAAGTATTAAACGAAAAGTTAGATTTAATCCCACTTTTCGATTTTATATTTTATTTTGTTTATAGTTTTTATCTCTCTTAGTTTAATTATTTTTAATGATTTTTCATTATTTAAATTAAGTTTTTCATTAAAAAAATTCATTCAATAATTAATAGAAATATAATACTACTAAAAAATATGATATGTATCATTGATTTGTATAGATTCTCAAAGAAAGAATATATAAAATAAAAACTAGAAATTTCATGCAGTAAAAAAGAGTTCTCTTAAATTTCTACAAATAAACTGATAAAATGGAAATTTATTAGTAATTTTAACATAAAACTAATTTCTTAATTTCCAGTTAAACTTGTTATTTCTAATTTGTTAACAATATTTATATATTTTTTTTTAAAAAACTTACACAATCATTATAATTTGAGAGTTTTTATGATACCCTCACCTATTCTGGAATTTTGATACTATTGGTTTTTTAACCAATAATAATCAAGTTACATTGTTATCTTAGTATTTTAATATTTAGTAATAATTTTAATATGTTATTATATATTTTTTTAAAATCAACTTTCTAATCTCACCAAATCAGATCTCAGCAAACAAACATTCCAATTAAAAAAACCTCAGGGACGCTAGGTAGTGTGGTGTTTCAACTGATATTGGGGTATCATTATGCAGTAGGGGATGGGATAAGGTCACAGGAACGTAAGATGCCTCGGAGCGGGGATCCCATTGGTCTTTGGATAACATTCCATTTATGGTAAAATAGCAAGGTTTAGGTGACACCCGTGGCAATATTGAGACCTATCCAAGATGATGATTTATTGTGCAGTATGGTTCACTAGTTAGCGGTTGTTTTTTTGTGCAGGTTGGGTGTGGAAAAATCTCAGTTTCTTTGCAATTTTATCCAACCAGATTTTAGTAGGTTGATTTTTGGTATAATATGTACATTGAAATGGGGTGTAGCCAAAAGAGTTTGGCGAGATTTTTGAATTGGAATGTTTGTTTGTTGAGGTTTGATTTAGAGATTAGAAAATTGATTAAAATGAATATCTTAAATTATACAGTGATTAAATTGAAAATATATGATAAAATCATTACGAAATGTTAAAATAATATGATAATAACGTAACTTGATTACTATTGGTTATAAAATTAACAGTATCAAAATTCTAAAAATGCGAGTACCGTAAAACTCTCTTATAATTTTTAAATATTGTTTAAATAAAAACGCAAATAAAGAACAACTTCACACAGACATTCATACATGTTATCAATTAAAAAAAAAAAAAACAGAGGCCTCAAATAATTAACACTTAATTTGACAAAGAAAGAATGTAAAATAAAAATTAGAAATGATAATATTATTAAAAAAATTAAGATTATGTATTAATACAAATTAGAAATAAGAATATGACCGATTGGATCCCTAACTACATGTAACATTGTTTCCAAATAGATGAAGATCGAAAAAAACATGTAATTTTGTCACGTAACGATAGCATTTATATTTATACAGTGCTGAATTTTTTTTTTCCTCTCACTAATTGCGTACACTCATCAACCATCTTATTGTATTCTAAAGATGTGTGTACATATAAAAAAATAAAAAAAAATCTCTTAAAAAATATATAAAAATTAAAATAACCACAATTGGATAAAATATATAAATATAATGTGACATGGGGAGTAAACTATTTTGATGAAGTCAACAAGAAAATAACATGAAAAATTAAAACAAAAATAAAAATATTTGACAATGAACATTTTTTGTATGAGACAGGTAGAAAGAGAAGAAAAAGCATAAGTTATCATTTATTTTAAACATTCATCACCACCTTTTATTTTTATCTCTTTTTTTGTTACATTATAAATTTTATTATTATAATATTTTTTCTTGTCAACATGTGTATGATAACATATTGGACGTTTGTTAAATATTTTATTTTATGATATGATAAAAAAATGAGAAGTGTCGAAGAGTTGTTAAAAATAGAAAGATATGAGTGTATGATTATTCAAATAAAAGTTGTAGATGTATTTAAGTGCTAGAGAGGTTCCGAATCAACCACAACACAACTCATCGTTGCATCTCTATCTGTTCATTCCTGTACTTTATGCTATGCACATGGTTCTACTCTTCCTCCTTCTCCTCTTCGTCCCAACCTCGTTTGGGACAACAGATACACTCTCAGAAGGTTCGTCACTTTCCGTTGAGAAACAAAACGACACCCTCGTTTCATCCAACGGCGATTTCTCAGCTGGATTCTTCCAAGTCGGCGACAACGCCTTCTGCTTCTCGGTATGGTTCACAAGGTCCAAACGACCCACCGTTTTATGGATGGCCAACCGCGACAAGCCCGTCAACGGCAGAGGCTCACACCTCTCCCTCTGGAAAGACGGCAACGTCGTTTTGACCGACGCAGGCGGAACCATCATCTGGGCAACCGCAACTCTCTCCTCCACACAACAGCTACACCTAAAGCTAAGAAACAACGGCAACCTCGTTCTCCTCGCTTCCAAATCCACCAACACCAGCATCATTTGGCAAAGCTTCGATTCCCCAACGGACACCCTTCTTACTCTCCAGCCACTCACGGAGCGAGCGAGCCTCGTTTCATCGAGAAGCACAACGAACCATTCCTCGGGATTCTACAAACTCTACTTCGACAATGACAACGTTCTTCGGTTACTCTACAAGGGTCCCACGTTGTCCAGCGTGTACTGGCCAGAGCCTTGGCGGCTTCCAATTGATATAGGCAGATCCACCTACAATGTTACCAAAACCGCTGTCTTAGATTCCTTTGGACGATTCACTTCCTCTGATGGCTTCCAATTCCTCTCCACCGATTATCCCAAAAAACTGTTTCGAAGACTCACCATGGATCCTGACGGTAACTTGCGTTTGTATAGCTTCGACGAGAAGCTTAAGACGTGGGAGGTGACGTGGCAGATTATTCTCCAACCGTGTACCGTTCATGGCATTTGCGGAGCTAACAGCTTGTGCAATTATGATCGTGTTGTCGGAAGGACCTGCTATTGTTTAAAAGGGTTTAAGGTTAAGGATCCTAATGATTGGACTCAGGGGTGTGAGCCCGAGTTCGATCCTTCTGTTTTTTCTTGCAACAGTGGCGAGTCTATGGGTTTTCTCCATCTTCGAACCACGGAGTTTTATGGCTATGACTTGAACATGACACGCGTTACCAGCTTGGAGGAATGCCTGAATCTATGCCTGGGACTTTGTGATAAGTGCATAGGTGTTCAATTCAAGTTCAACGAGGTTGCTACCTATAATTGTTACTCCAAAACGATGGCGTTCAATGGAAGGGATACTCCTAATTTCGACGGAGAGATGTATCTGAAGTTGCCGCAAGCGATTTTGCGCTCATCCGCCACGCCTCTTAATAAGCATTCAACGATGAATTGTACCGCTGGTTTGTCTCAACGGTTGGAGAGGTTTTACCAAGCGCCTAGTAGAAACTCCACATTGAGTTTCTTGGTTTGGTTCGCTTGCGGGATGGGGGTGTTTGAGTTGTCCACCATTTTCCTCGTGTGGTTCTTCTTGTTCAGAACCAGCAAGAACCCTGACACGGTGGATCAACAACGGCACCTTCTTTCGGCCACGGGGTTTCAGAGGTTCACCTACGCAGAGCTCAAAAGCGCAACAAAAGGGTTCAAAGAAGAAATTGGACGAGGAGCGGGTGGGGTTGTTTACAAAGGAGTACTCTATGATGACCGTGTTGCAGCTATTAAACGCTTAGACGAAGCTACACAAGGAGAAGCTGAGTTTTTGGCTGAGATAAGTACAATAGGCATGTTGAACCACATGAATTTGATTGACATGTGGGGGTACTGCGTTGAAGGGAAGCATAGGATGTTGGTGTATGAGTACATGGATCATGGGTCCTTAGCGGACAATCTTTTTTCTAATACCCTTGATTGGAAGAAGAGGTTTAACGTTGCTGTGGGTACAGCGAAAGGTTTGGCTTATTTGCACGAAGAGTGTTTGGAGTGGATTTTGCATTGCGATGTGAAGCCTCAAAACATTCTCCTTGACTCGGATTTCCAACCCAAGGTGGCGGATTTCGGTTTGTCAAAACTTTTAAACAGAGACGAGCGTGGGAATTCTACTTTCTCGAGAATAAGAGGGACACGAGGTTACATGGCTCCGGAGTGGGTTTACAGTCTCCCCATAACTTCCAAGGTGGATGTTTATAGTTATGGGATTGTGGTGTTGGAAATGGTGACCGGAAGGAGCCCTATGGAAATTCACAGCCTTGAGAACAGTAGGGGCATACAGCAGCGACGGTTGGTGATGTGGGTAACGGACAAGATAAAGCATGCACCCACGACTGGGTTTTGGATTGAGGAGATACTTGATCCCAACTTGGAAGGCCAATACGAGGTTTCGCAAGTTGAGGTTTTGGTTAAGGTGGCTTTGCAGTGTGTGCAAGATGACATGAATCAAAGACCCTCCATGAGCCAAGTAGCGGAGATGCTTCTGTCCCCTGAAAATAAAGTGCTCCCTCGTTAATCTTTTTTTATTTGTTTGTCCTTGTTTTGAATTTTTAATTTGCTTCCATGTAATAGTGCTCATCCTTTGCATATAGTTTAAGGTTAGTTTTTACTAACTGGATTTTCAATTTTTCAAAAAATTAATAAACCTCAATTATGTCCTAATAATTTGATTACAGTTAATTTTTAAATCATTTTTTTTTTGCTATGTAATAATGGTCATCTTCTCATTAATAATTTTTTATTTTTTAAATTAGTCATTGATTATAATTTATAAAATTGTAATTTTTTAAATTAGAAAATTGATTAAAGATAGTTTTAAAAGTCTGAATATTAATTTTTGCAGGCTCTTTATATTATGAAAAAAATAAGTTTTATTTATGCTATATTATTTCTGATGTTATTTTAAACAGCAATTTATGTTACGTAGGAGAGTCAGCACGGAGATTGGTAGAAATTGGATCACACCAGCACGGTTTTGCATTTTTGCTGCTCCATGTATACTGCATAGTAATTTTCTTTTTAAATAAATTAATAAATGATTATGAACTACATCATTTTCATTAATTTTCATATAATAAATAAGTAAGTGTTATAATGATTTCCCCCTAAATTTAAAATTTTGACTATATAATACTAATTTTTTCTCATCTGTCACATGATCCTGAACCATACAAGCATGAGGGGAAAAAAGATGTGGTAGGGGTACATTTTTTTTTTAATTTGTGCTTTTCTTTTCTTATGTAAAATATTATTTAAACCACAATTATCTGAGTGATCACTTGTTGAAAATATTCGATCGATTCAATAACTTTACTTCATAATTCTTTATTTATATAGGTTTGATTTAATACAATTCAATTTTCTGATCACTATAATTTAAAATAGTTTGAATCAGATTGTTTTTTTTAAACCTTGTTTATACTTTTTTTTTTAAAATTATTTAATAAATGATTGGGGAATATCTAGGTTTGTTTACCATATAATACATTCTTGGGAAAGACAATAAACTTTAAATATAACTAAGCCCAAGATAAAAATTAGTTTCGTAAATGATGAAAAGATTAAAATTTGTTGGAATATCCTGAAATTCCATCGGAGAGTAAAAAGTTCTAATTATAATGGATAACAAAAAAAAATGCCAAATTATGTACTACATATAATAAAAAATATTTAAAATAGTATTAAAAAATGCCAATTTAAATTATCAATCATCTTATTTATAAGTCATTATATAGCTAAGAGTAGTATATCTCTTTAAATATATACTATTAAAAAAATTTGCACAACTTGACACAATTATATTTATATATTTTTATTCAAATAGTAAGTATAATTTATCTTTAATTAAATATATCTTTCTTAAATAACTATATGGTATGTGATAACCTTACAATATATATTAAATAAAAATGTAATCATTTTAATATGACCTTGTAAGATTTCTATAATTGGGTTAAAATACCTCTTAAACTCTGTTTCCTAATAAAATATTGTTCATAAAAGAAATAAAGGATGATTATTTCTCTGTTCGAAGGTTCAATATTGTTAATATATATGGGGAAAAATGGAGATTATGAAACTTAAAATGAGGATTAAAGATGAAGATGAAACCACCAATAGTAAACAAATAAAACAAAAATCTTATTCTATATTCCTCCAAGCCCAGAAGTCTCGAACTAGGACAATAGACGGAAAGCTTCCTCTATAGGCATCACAACTTCTCCTGTCCCCGTCCGCATCGGTCTGTCTCCGTCCCTATTTTGACGGGAAAAAAATCGAGTTGACCGGTTTAAGGTTTGTGTTTGATTTTTTCCCGCATGTTGAAATCGGGAGATTTTGGTAATGTTGGTATTTATCCCGCCCCCACCCCCCACACCTATTTATCCTATAGTAGCACAAATAATAATGGTATTCGTTTAAATCTTTGTTATTATTTGCTATGCATAATAATAATTTAGTTAAATTTTAATTTAATTTGATTATTTTAATAATATAATTTTTTTAAACTTATCATTTATATATATCGCGTATGATAATTTGATTAACTATCATAACAAAGAACTTAAAATATATAAAAATTAAGGATAATTTTATTTAGTTGAAATATATAAAATTTTATATTAATTAAATGTATATAAAAATTAAACTCTTAGTTTTTATTCTTTTAACTTCTTTTGGGGGAAGAAACTTGTGTTTGTAGGCATGCGTTTTGTATTGTTATTCAATTATTTCATATCAAGAACTATAGTGTTTAAATGAGAATTTAGCCAAAATAATCGAGGAGAAAACACAAAAGAATGAAAAAGATTTAATCAAGAAGTAAAATTATTTTATATTATTATATATTTAGTAGTGTAATTAATGACGTATCATATTATTTATATTTTCTTTTAAACTTCACATAAATTCTATTGAGGATAATTATGTTTAAATATTTAACAAATCTATATATCTGAAAATCAAACTTAAGACTATTATTAAGTTTTCATATTGATTAATTTATACGTTTAATGATACATATCAATATATAAAATATCAAACTTTTATATAACAAATTAATCAATATATATTAATTTTAAAATTATACGTAACAGCAAATACTCATTTTTGATTATATATATATTATTTTGTTGGTTCGGGATGAATACAATATTTTCAGTAATTAAGTATTTTCCTATTATGAATCCATATCAATATAGACGAAGTAAAAGAAACAAACTAGACAAAGAAAGATGGGCGGAGGTGGGGAAAACCGATCCCCGTCGGGGGGGAGGGGGGCAAATTTTTGATCCCACGGTTTTCAGAGGCAAGGGCGTAGATGAAGTTTTAGAGGAGGGGACGATATAAGCAAAAATCGCCCCCGACCGCGCCTGTTGTCATGCCTACTCTCTTGACAATTTTAATTGAGATACACTTAATCGAATCCAAATTATCTTATATATTCCTCCAAGCCGCCCTGAAGTCTCGAACTAGGATAATAGACGGAAAGATTGCTCTCAATATCTACTATCTAGGGTCTAGATTTTTTTACATCATTTTTATTTTACTTCCCTTTTATGTGAAAAGTAAGACAAAAATTATGTGAGCAAAACATTATTCCTATATTTAATGACAAAGCAGAGTTCCCACTATTATCCGTCAATTCTGAGTTCCCACAACTAAAACCATGCACGGCCAAATTTGGGTCAATTTAAGGCAGCTGTGAGTCTATTATGATAATACTAACAAATCAGCAATGCAAACCTAGCTCATTATCTATTTGTCCCTATATTTGTGTGTGAGTTTTCGTACCTAATTTCATATAGTCCATTGGAGTCATCAACCAATATAGTATGTATTGTTAATTTGGGTATGAATATAGAATTGAATTGGTATGCCCTACGACCTATAGCAACTTGGCAAATGGCACTTATTTTACGCATCAATCCGTGAGGTTGGTGAAGGTTTAGTCTAACATCAACGTCACAAATAAGTGCGTCAATCCGTGAGGTTTTTTTGGCCCAAGTTGGCATCAACGCCAATCGTCCGTCTTTTTTTTTCCTATTGGAATTTTACGACAACTTGCTATTCTTATCAAACAGTCTTTGGTTTTTATAGCTTTTGGTACCGTGAGTGACACGACTGTCACAGGACCTTCGTCTTTTTATGCTTCTAAGATATATTTAATTTACTTAAATATAATTTTATTTCTTTTGTTTTAATTGAATCCATAATTTTAATTTATTTATTTTAAAATTGAGAATTTGATCCTTTTATTTTAAAAATTTATAATTTTAATCTTTTTATTTTAAAATATAAACATTTAGTTCTCTTATTTTAGATAATTCTTGATCAAATTCTTAATTTTATTTATATTTATTTTTTCTTTTGATTTAATTGAAACTTAAACCTATATTCATTTAAGATATTATTAAGAAATAATTTAGTTAATTATATAATAAGAAATAAAATAAATAAAACATAGACAAAATTAAAGATTAAACTAAAATTATGAATTTGTTAAAATATATTAAAATTACAAATTTTCTAAAATATGGAAACTAAATATTTGTGTTTTAAAATAAGGAAACAAAAATGAAAGATTATTAAAAATAGGAGAATCAAGAGTCTTAATTTTAAAATAGAGGGATCAAAACAACTTATCAAACAAAATTGGGAGACCAAAATTACATTTAACCTTATTTAATTATAACAAAGAGGAATATTATTTTCTTACAACTTTTTAAATAGACTATTTATTATTAAATAAAAATGACTACATAAAGTTGATTTTGAGAAAAATTTCATAAACTTAAATAAATTTATGTTGAATACAAAGTAATTTTTTGTAATGCCATTATTATTATTATTATTTATATTAAAGATTTATCTATCTCTTTCGATGAACATTATTATCTTCGCTGTATTATTAAAAATGACAACTGTATAAGTTTTCTCTTGATATTTAGAATTTTAGACGCCTAAAATAAAGAATTTAGTCCTCTTAAAAAAAATTTGCTTTCTAGAAAATTTGAATATTGTTTTATCGTAAGTTAACTATTTTTATTTTATAACAGACATATTTAATTTATCTTGCGTGTTTCTTAATATTAATCTATTTATATTCACGTGGATATATCCTTATCTATTTGATCTTATTCGATAATCAAAATACTATACTTTATTTTTTGGAAACACTATTTTTATTTTATATTTTGATGAGGAAGAAACTATAAAAGGCAAGAACACAAGAACGACTACACCCTAATAAGTAATAAAGGAGGCAAGTGAATGTCACGCCTGGATATCAGCTGAAGCGCCATTAGTTAATCAGAATCACAAACAACCTCTTTGTAGCCAGCTTCCCATGTGAATAAACATTACCTTATCCTAATTTTCTTGGAGCTAAACTATATATATGGGTGTGTATATTTCTAAATTCTTTCTTTATTGATCCGCTAGGCTCATGTTTCAGCAACCTTAATTTATAAGTATATATCTTCTCTTGTTTTGCACTATTTTGTTTGTGAACCAGAGGACGTAATTGAAATTAATTAACTTTTTTTTTTTAAGTATTCAGTTTTCCTCTCTTTATTTTGACCGAAACCCTACTTGTACAGTTATATCCAAGCCCTAATAAAGTACATGTTGGGTGCGATGATCCAAATCAGCCAGTGAAGAGCGAATAGATACGGGGTAACATTAACATCTTTAAATTGCGGCGGTGTCCTTCCTATATGGTTGTTTTTTTTTCTTTTTGAAAAATGATATTTGTATAACAATTTATACAATAAATCTTATAATAAAGATTCTCTCAACACTCTTTTTTACTACTTCGCTCCGTAATATTTTTTTAAAATTCATTTTTATGAGATTCTCTTTAAATTATTTGTTATATTAATTAGTTTTTATACAAAATATTAATTATATGAAATTCAATATAATCATTGATCTGATCAAGATAATTGATCAATGAGTTAGTGATCTAATCGGTTGGTCAGTAATTGACTCAATTTGATCCAATATATATTAAAAAATTTAAAATTATATATATATATATATATATATATATATTATATAAGTAACATTATTTGAATAAGAAAAATTCATTCATATCCCAAAATTTAAAATAACAATTAAAGTATTAAAATTAATAATGTAAGTCCATAAATAATAATTTAATAACATAATTACACAAGTCTATGAATAAGTTTTGAAATGAAAACACCAATACCATCAACATGACAATATCCATAATTTATATCTAAGGAGTCAATGTTGGATCAACTTCAGGTAATCTTTCTCCATCAAAAGAATGAGACTCTTTACTAATATTGTTTTCATTTGGATTAGCATCTTCCATGGTGTTGTCTGGTGGTTGTGGCACATTATCATCCTCATCTTCATCCAAATTTAATTTATCTATGGCAACATCATTATAGATTCAAATTAGCAATTAACATAAGTACATAAGTGATAACTAATAAATATTGATGTTATTAAGAAACATACCAATATCATCTGAAGTTGATTGGATGGACATGTTTACAAGATCATTATGTTAAGCTTCCACCTCTTCACGAGTTAAGAATGGTGGTGACTCCTCCAACACCCAATTAGAATGGTCATCAAGGGTTTCCAAATTGATTGGATTATAATTTTACTGCCTTAGTTAATTCCTAAATTGATGAAAATGCTCATATATCAACAATAAAAAAAATCCAAGCAAAATAGGTATAAACAATCAAAGTGTAATCAATATAATAATACCTTTGTTGTAACCTCAAGTTATAACGAACATAAACAAGGTCATTAAGCTTTTGATGCTCTAGCCTATTCCTTCTTTTTGAATGGATGTGTTCAAATACACTCCAATTTCTTTCACAACCTGAAAGACTATAAGTTTGGCGTAAAACACGAATAACCAATTATTACAATTGTGGAGCACTACATTCATAACAATCCCACCATTGTTCTAGAATAAAACATATAAAGAAATAAATCAAATATAATGAATATATTATGACTCACTAAAACAAATCACGAATTAATTTATCTAGCATGATTGTGTTTCGTTCACGTATTGCAACTCGTCTTGCAAAATTTCCTTCAAAATTTTATATATCCTCATTCTTCATTTAATTTATCTTGCAACTCAAGATCTCCATGTGTATACCTATCAATGAGTTCCAAAATGCTAGATTGTGTGTTCCTATGCTTCTCAAATTCTTTAGCATTGAATCTACAAGCTGGATTTAACCAATAACCAACTGCATGTAGATCTTTGCGAAGCTGTGAATCCCAATGTCTATCAAGGACATCCAAATAAGACTCCACTTTCCTCTTATTTCTCTAAAACCTCTTAACCATATCCTCTTTGGCCTTATACATAGTCTAGTAAAGAAAACTCATGACAAGTTTATCTTCCCTGTCAACAATACGTAACACACAAACTAATGGCTCTATAAACTTCACAATATCAACACGCTATTTCCAAAAACCAGAGTCCAATATTTGTTATACAAACTTTTTAGCCTTGGAGTCTTTGGCATACGTTGAGCCTGTCCAATCCCTAGATGTCACCATAGCCCTCAATGCATCCTTCTGAGCCAATATGCTTTGTAAGGCAATGAAATTAGTTGCAAACCGAGTTGGAGCTAGACGAAGTATATATCTTCCACCTGTATGTTGTCTCATCAAGAATAATGCATAACAATGATTATATATGTACTTAGTAATTTTTTAGGGATGTGAAACTATCTCACTTCCTCAAATTTCTCAAAGTCTTGCAACATCAAATTAATGCAGTGGGCAACACATGGAGACCAATATAATTTAGGAAAAACTTTTTCCAATAACCTACTAGCAACAAAATAATTTGCAGTATTATCTGTTTAATATGAACAACATTTTCTACTCCAACATATAACACCATCTCCTTGAAAAGCTTAAACAACGTTTCAACAGTTTTAGAAGCATAAGAAACATCAGTAGACCTTAAGAAAATAGTCTCTTTAAGACAATAAATAAGAAAATTAATGAAAGTTCTCACAGAGCGGTCAGTCCACCCATCAGCCATCAGAGTACATCTAGTTTCCTTCTAAACTTATTTGTAACTTTGAACAAGTTTCCTTACATCATCAACCCACATATTTAACAAAGGACCACGAATTCTATAAATATTTGGGGCTTTATACCCTGGACTCATGCTACTAATAACATCAATCATAGGTTGATAATATGTAGCGTTAACTGCACTAAATGACACTAAAGCATCTGTCATCCATTTTGCAATGGCTTTGTCATACTTTTCTACAATTTGCTTATTTTGCAAGATACTCTTCAAGCTAGGTTGAGCTTCAGGAGTTGTTCTAGGCATGAAATAATCATCTATATAAGGAGTGTTCTTCCCCTTTTGAGACATGGAAGAAACTGGTTTTGGAGTTTCTCTTAATTCCTCAACTATTCTCATAGGGTCTTCATCCATTTCAAAGGTATTAATTTCGTTAGATTGTTCTTACACTTTTCTTTTCTTGTTTTTTTTTTCAAACTATTATAGTAATTGCTTCATTTGATGTTGGACATCAACAAGAACTTCCTTGCAAGTCTCTACTTGGCCTTTTTGTCCATCCAAGTGAGCCTTAAACCTATCAATACCACCTCCCTTAACTTTGTTATCACAATAAATACACATCATTGTCACTTTTGTAGCACCCTCATCAATTTGTTTACAATATCTCTAAGCTGGATCATTTTTGCCTCTAACATTATGAGAAGTATTTGGAGTAGATGCTTCTTGAGATGATGAAGCTTCAGTAGATGACATCTTCAAGTCTAATTGCAAACATTAACTTCATTAGCTAGTAATCATATCATCATATATGGTATTCAAAGAAAAAATTAACTTTATTTATGTAAGTTCAAGTTTTAATAAATTGAATAACTTCAAAATTAAACTAACAAATTCGACCTGATCTATTAATAGCCTTTTATTTTACCTTGTTTTTGATATTTTAACTAAGATTTGTTTATGGTCAAGCCAAAACTCAAATTTAATTGAATTATCAAACCAAAATGAATTTGAACTTTTTTTTTTCATAAACCGAAGTCAATTATCCATGTGACAAGGTTTGCTACTTCCTATTTGCTACAAATGACATTACTATGATACTATATTTTTTCCGTCAAAATATCAAAATTTTGTTCTGTTATCCATTGTCAACCACTTGCAGAAAATGCAAAACTTGAAACTGGGAGTTGGGAGAGAAAAACATGAGAAATTTTTTTACTTTTCTTGGAGTATAGATAAGATTACCAAACAGAATAAAATAAATAAGTTATGCCAGTAACATTAATAATAGCTACGAACTGATTACATCAATTTTCACCATGAGTTAACAAACAAACAAAAATCCTGACCGCAACCTATTAACTCCTAAAACTTTCATTGTCCTATATAAATCCTGAATGCAATTCATACTTTAGTTTACAATTTGCACTAGCTATAACAAAGATATATGTAACCTTGCAAATCAGTAAAACTTCCCTCAGACACATTACATTTGTGCACAAATTCTTTTGAATCATCCAAAAGCAATGCATAAGACTAAGGTTGAGATAGACACTTATGTTGGGCAAGACCAATTGTTAAACGAACAAGACATATCAAAACTGAAATTCTTGCAAAACATAATCACGGATACACTTCGGCTATATCCTATGGAAGAGGGAATTGGGCTTACGATGCCTAAACAAGAACCTTTGGTTGCCTTATGCACACCATGTCAAGGTAAGAAAACTCACCGAAAATTGGACCCAAGTGCGGCAGCAGCTGACAAGTCGCAAACCTGGTGTGGTGGAGCGACAAGCTTTGTGTGACGACCGATGAGCTTGTGGTGCGGTGGCACGATGATTTGCGGTGCAGTGCGGCGGCGCGACGACGAGCGTGAAGATGAAGAGAAAGGTAGAGCGTGGTGGCCGTGAAGATGAAGAGAAAGGAAGAGCGTGAAGAGAAGTGATTAAGGTTTTTTTGGGTTGATTCAAAACGTCATTTTCGAGCGTTTTTACGTGAAAACCCAGTCTGAGTTTGAAAAATCGGTCGCGTTGTTGGATTTACTCAAAATCGACCGGATTTGACCGGGTCATCCCGAACCAGATGTGTGGTCAGTTCAATAACTAAATCGGCTTGGTTATGCCACCAAATCCCGGTTGGACCGGTCGCACCAATCCAGGTTTTTCAAATATGCAAAATATTCTTAATTATTTATAATAATATTATAAATTAATAAGATAAATTCATTCTTATATATATATAATATGAAAATCCTTATATTAATAATGCATGAAATTAATCTCTTATTTTTTATACTACTTACAATCTTTAATTTCATAATGAAAATAGATATTTAAACATTTAAAAGTATAAAAAAAGTTAAACTTTTCAAATAAATTAAAATAAACTTGTACTATTATTCTCGTCATTAGAAAAGTCATCCATTGGTTTTGCTTTTAAAATAAAAACCAACTACTTTCAACATCCCCACGTATAGTAAAGGTCTATAAAAAAAAAAATCCCATTTAGTACGAATTCATGACTCGTGATATCAAAACCGCGTTAAAGCTACTCTTTTTTTTCTTTTTTCTTTTTTTATAATTTCCGTCAAAGTTCTTGTTTTCCTTTTCCTTTTTTTCATTTAATATTTGTAAAATAATGTATAAATCCGTGACTAAGAACAATTTGATACTGCTGCACAAAAACAAGTCATTGTCACCCACAGCAATGGAAGCAAAACCTAGTCAAAAAGACGAAGACCCAAAATTAATTCTAATTAAATGCAACGTGAGTTTGTATACGTAAGACATTCCTGTTGTGTTGTACTTAGATTTTAGAGTATATATATTGAGGCAGATCTAAGTTAATTATAAGCCGAATCCATGGCTGCAATATATACCTTCTCGTTGATCATTCTCTCTCTTATGTCTCTACAATTTTCATATTCAGCAATGGACACCATGCATCAAGGTTCATCCCTCTCAGTGGAGGAACCAAAAGATGTCATAATCTCACCAAATGCTATGTTCTCTGCGGGCTTTTATGCTGTTGGAGAAAACGCATATTCCTTCGCCGTTTGGTATTCCGAACCCAATGGCCGACCCCCAAACCCAACCTTCGTATGGATGGCAAACCGTGACCAACCAGTGAACGGCAAGCGCTCAAAGTTTTCGCTACTTCGCAACGGCAATCTCGTCTTACACGACGCTGACGGCTCAGTGGTTTGGTCGACAAACACCGTTTCATTGTCCTCCGCTGTGCATCTGTTTCTCGACAACACCGGTAACCTCGTTCTCCGTGAAACGGAGGGCAGGCGCGTCGTTGTGTGGCATAGCTTTGATTCCCCTACGGATACCCTTCTACCTCAGCAAGTGTTCACGAGACACTCGAAACTTGTCTCTTCTAGAAGCGAGACAAACATGTCCTCGGGTTTCTACACCTTGTTCTTTGACAACGACAACGTTCTTCGCCTTCTTTACGATGGTCCCGATGTTTCTGGCCTTTACTGGCCAGATCCATGGTTGGCCCCTTGGAACGCTGGAAGGTCCAGTTACAACAACAGCAGAGTTGCTGTGATGGACACACTCGGCAATTTTAATTCCTCAGATGATTTCCATTTCATGACTTCTGATTACGGCAAAGTCGTCCAAAGAAGGTTGACCATGGATCACGATGGAAACATTCGTGTTTACAGTCGGAGACGCGGTGGAGAGAAATGGTCTGTTACGTGGCAAGCCAAATCAACACCGTGTAGCATTCATGGTATTTGTGGCCCCAATAGTTTGTGCTCTTATCATCAAAATTCTGGCTTGAAATGCTCTTGCCTTCCCGGGTATAAGAGGAAGAACGATAGCGATTGGTCTTATGGCTGTGAACCGAAAGTTCATGCATCTTGCAAAAAAAGAGAGTCTCGGTTCTTGTATGTACCCAATGTTAAGTTATTTGGTTTTGACTATGGGGTCATGGAAAATTACACGCTCAAGGAGTGTAAGGATTTATGCCTTCAATTATGCAATTGCAAAGGGATCCAGTATACCTTTTACGATACCAAAGGGACTTATACCTGTTACCCAAAGTTGCAGTTGCGGCATGCGAGTAGTATACAGTATTTTACTGATGATTTGTATTTGAAACTCCCAGCAAGCAGTTCATATTCTAATGAGGGATCCACAGATGAGCACGGTCTTAATTGTTCTTCGAGAACGATAAAGATTGAGAGGACATATGACAAGGGTCATGAAAACAGGTATGTTAAGTTCTTGGTTTGGTTTGCAACGGGAGTGGGAGGACTTGAACTTTTGTGCGCATTTGTGGTTTGGTTTTTTCTGTTGAGAACAACGAGGAAACAAGATTCTGGTGCAGATGGTCGAATCTACGCTCTGGCTGGTTTTAGAAAATTCAGTTATGCTGAGCTGAAACAAGCCACGGGAGGGTTTAGTCAAGAGATAGGAAGGGGTGCAGCAGGGGTTGTATACAAAGGAGTGTTGTTGGATCAACGAGTTGCGGCAGTGAAGAGACTCAAGGATGCTAATCAAGGAGAAGAAGAGTTCCTCGCGGAAGTAAGCTGCATTGGAAGGCTTAACCACATGAACTTGATTGAGATGTGGGGATACTGTGCTGAGGGAAAACACAGGCTATTGGTGTACGAGTACATGGAGCATGGGTCTCTTGCAAAAAATATCGAGTCCAATGCATTGGATTGGACCAAAAGGTTTGACATTGCCTTTGGTACAGCAAGATGTCTGGCTTATCTTCATGAGGAGTGTTTGGAGTGGATTCTACACTGTGATGTGAAGCCCCAAAACATACTTCTAGATTCTAATTATCATCCAAAGGTAGCGGATTTCGGGCTGTCCAAGTTGCGAAACAGAAATGAAACTACATACTCTAGTTTTTCAACGATACGAGGAACAAGAGGTTACATGGCTCCTGAGTGGATTTTTAATCTAGCAATCACATCCAAAGTTGACGTTTATAGCTATGGAATTGTTGTTTTGGAAATGGTCACTGGAAGGAGCATAACAAAGGATATTGAAGCCACTGATAATGGAGTAGTAAACCAGCATCTCAGCATGGTCACGTGGCTTAAAGAGAGACAGAAAAATGGATTTGCGCGTGTTAGTGAAATCTTAGACCCCACGGTAGAAGGAGTATATGATGAGGATAAGATGGAAACTTTGGCTAGAGTGGCTCTGCAATGCATAGAGGAAGAGAAGGACAAGAGGCCAACCATGAGCCAAGTAGTAGAGATGCTTCAGGATTCTAGCCGCGAAACTCATAATCGGTGATCGATCATCTCAAAATTAGTGTCATTTCAAAAATTGATGCGATGATTGATCACCAATTTTGTGATGACACTGATATTGTGATCGATCATCATAACCAATTACGTACATCCCTTTAGTATTTTAATTGATGGGAGTGTTTTTTTTTTTTTTTTAATAAAAAAAATGTTAAATGTAATTGGTTAGTTTGTTATTGTACTTCTCCTCCTGTTAAATGTTAATCATCTTCTCTACTTCAAGTCTCTTCATGCTTATTTACTTGAGATTCAAGGATTATATATCCTAGTAGTTTTTACTGGGTTGACTGAATTAAGACCCATTGATTCGGACACTAAATATTCTGATCCAAATACAATATTACTATATAACATATATTAGACCTAAAAAGTGAGACAAATTACACTTTTATCCTTGAATACTTTTCGGTTAGGTCTTGTAGGATTTAGTTATAGAAAAAATTATAAATAAAGGATTAACTCTTGTAATGTGTGATAGTAACAAAATTTCCTTTATTTATCTATAGCATATCCTCTTTATTTTCTAATTAAACGGTATCACAGTTTAGGTTTGCAAATAAGAGTTGTAAACAGCTTGAGCCACTTCAATTCTTGTGTCTTACCGATTGATGTCATCATAATTGGTGTCATGAAAGTCTTGCCAGGTTCTAGAGAGGATTGGAAATTATGGAGAAAATGAGGCTAATTTGTCGTCAAATAAAAAAGACACTTAATTAAAAGACAGAAAGAAGAATCAACAAACATATACCTTTATCTTTACTAATTTATCATTATTTATACTTTTAGCATATGCATGATCTTATTGTGTTGATTTGATTGCAAAGATGGGAAATGAGAGTGATGTGTTCTTCTAGCTTTTGGAGTGTCCCCACTTCTGAGTTTGCTGCTGATGTGGATAATAGGGGTGTGATTCATCAGTGACTGTCGTTTGTTTTTTTTTTTTTTTTTTTTTTTTTTTTTTTTTTTTTTTTTTTTTTTTTTTCCTTTTCTTCTGTTGTTATCGACTCAAACCAAAAAAAAAAAAAAAGAATAATTAGAAACAATCATAATGTGAATACACAATTAATTATATTATTGAACTTATTTTTATTCAAATCTAATAAATATTTTAAATCTAACATATTTAGAAACATATACAACAATATATTTTTATCCATGTCATGTTAGTTATTTCTTAATTACAATATTATTGCTTATTTTGAAGTGGTCTATTCTGATTTCTGATGGAAGTTGGTATCTTTAAATCTTGCTTGATCAAGCCCGTGTCAACAGTGTGGTTTGTCCGGCCATTGTTTGGATGGGCCTAACTTAGAAAATTGATGGATAAGGTTTGTATATTTTATTTGTAACCGCAGCTGCAGGTTCAAGTTAGATACCAATGCTCAATTTCCTTACCTGTTGAACTATCCTGGAAAAAATCTTGTTTAAAGATGAAACGGGGCTCAATTAACAAGTTTGATTAGATATCTTATTTGATTGAGAGAAGGGGACAAGAGGAAGTTTAATAAAGAGAAGAAGTAACTCTTAAATTATTTGGTTCATAAGGGTAAGAGAGAAATTTTAAAAATTAATTTAGTTTTATATTTAAAATTTCAAAACACAAGTAGAGTTTATCTTAGTCAATACATATTGAAATATTTTAAATTCATCCATCTCCTCCAAGTGTCTCCAATATGGGAGGGGGGCAAAATTTGGAACAAACATGAAAAGTTTAACAGAATCCCTTCCTTCCTCTCTCCTCCCATTCATTTTCCTCAAATCAAACATCATGTAAAGAAAACAGAATGAAATAAAATAAAATTAAAATACAGAAAAGAGACTGTACACTTATATTGTCGTCCAAAAATCTGACTTTCTGTTATTTGTGATACTCTGTTGAGTGTAACAAAAATCAAATCGAAACAAGCCAAAGGTTTCAAAAAAGAATGGAGGAAAAAGTGAAGAGTGTCTACATCGCCGCAAGTTGAGACTGTTTGTTTAGGGTGTAGGATTTCAAGAGAAGTAAATGATGGTTTTATAAAGATTGAGTGAGTGTTTGCCTTTTCAGTTTTGTGATGGAATTGTCTTTGAAGAAAAAAGGACATCTCCGAAGCCTTTTCAAGAGAAAAAAAACGCTCCAAAAAAATTGCCTTCACTCAACATCCCCAATCCACCGCCGCCACCAATGCCCTCTTTGACCACCCCTATGACGTTACACCATGAGCCATGTGACCCCTAAACTTGTCCGGCTAATAGTAAACCCTCAAATTTTGGATGAGAAATGAACCCTCTTTTTTTGGCCTTGATGATCGAGAAAAAGGCAAGGAAAAGTGCATTGCAGAAAATTAAACTCGAGCATTCAAAATTAATGTTCTGTATATAAAAGAGTGCAACCTTAGATATGATCATCCAAACTCATCTTTAATAACAAATCACTATAAAAGAGAGTACACTCTCATGTGATCTTCCAATCTCGTCCTTTGCTAAGTCAACATTAGAGTCAAAGTCTTTTTACAATTATCACACCATTCACATTTATCTAATTTGTGGGCATAAAATTCAACATGCACGAGACCATGGTAGGAAGGTAGGAACGAGGGCTGTGCAAAAACCGGTTTGGAAAAAAATCGAACCGAACTGGTTTAACCAATTTGATTTTTAAACCGAATCTGCGAACTGATTTGCTATCTGATTCGAAACCGAACTGGTTTTAGAAAACCAGTTCTAAATTGAGCTGGTTTTGAACTTGTTTCTAAATGCTTTCAGAGCCGAACCGATTATGAACTGATTTAAAATTGTTTTCAGAGTTGAACTGATTTTGAATTTGTTTTCAATTATTTATTTTTTTAAAAATGGTTTTCAAATAGGATTTTAAAACTTAATTAATGAAGCAAGTAATCTAAATAAGAAAGAGGAAAGAAATCAGAGACAATAAAACATGTGCATGTACAAATACTTTTACTGCAAAAGCAAAAGAAATGAGCAAATGAGCAGCATTATGAAAAACTGAAAATGGAATTTCATAATCAGTATTATGTTTACAAATTACTTTCCCAAGTTTAAAGCAAACTAAGCTATTTTATCTTACAAATAACAAGGAAAAGTGATAGTCATTAGACTAACCAGAAGCAGAACTCCAGGAAGGCATCAATTTGGCTAGGAGAAAAGTTTGCCATCCTTAGAAGCAGATATAATTGATTCTTGGGTTCTTCCACATGAACAGGTTGCATCCATACATAAACATATGCAGGCTTAACAAGGCAAACACACTGCAAAAAATCATTGTAACTATTAGTGCACCTTTAATATAGGTATTTTTGTCTAAAATTATGCAGAATAAACCTAAAGTGATAGAATAAAAAAGCTCCATATTCTATCAAAACTTCATTGGAGTTAGAACTAATTAAACCAAGCAATCACTTGACATTTCCATCATAATATCATCCAAAAGAATTCTGAAAGCAAATTTGACATTTCCAATAGTTCAATAACAGTGAAGATGCAAATCAAAAGGTCCAAACTCCAAATTAATTGAGTACATAGCAATCCTAATGACTAAAAAAGATTAAAAAGAAGAGTTCTTGATTCTTCAATCATCATCAAGTGTAAAGGTCGAGGAGACTGAAAAACATATTAAATCTAAAATTTCAGAAAACCAACTGTTGTTTAAAATTGAGAGTCGGTTAGCATTTTCCTTCCATAGAAGTTACACTCCCTGTACCCTGAAAACACCGAGTTCCCAAAACTAAGTTTTACACTTACCAAATCTGATTTCACATCATTTTGATGAAAAAAGTAAACTGCAATTGTGATAAGCATTCTATATCCGCACCAGCTCTGTGAAACTATGTACAAAGCAAAATCAATTGTTGTCCACAAGCCTAGTCACCTTGTTTGTTGGTGCTGTTCTCAATACCTTCTGCAACATGATAAGTAGAAAGGAAGAATGTGCTCTGGTTTTTTTGCAAGAACCTGCACCATGAAGTGGATAGTTATACATCAAAGTTTGTACGTAAAATGCCAACTGTCAACAGAATTATTTTTCCCAATTAAATTCATCACCAATGACTATTATTAATATAAAACCTGGAGGAAAACATTGAAACCTGAGAAAGTCAATTAAGTGTGCTTGAAGTTCCATCAATGTCTCCTCTTCAACACTAGCATGAAACAATAGCTCGGGAAGCTTAACTTCAAATTTCAAATCCAGAAAAAAGAAAAAGGCACCGATAATTAGAATCACAAAGTATTGGAAAACATAATAATAAAGCTCTACAGAAAAAAGACTTTGACAAAACCATGAGCTTATAGCAATAAACTCATGCAAGCCTGAACCCAAAGGGCCAGCATTTTGCTGTCCACTCAGGGAGGAATAACTGCACTACCATCTGTATTTCTATTACAACTTGATGCGACAATGAGTTGAGAGTCATGACAAACTAACAAAAAGTTGAACTTGAAACCCATCATATAATAAGCTCGTCTTGTGGCAGATAAACGAGCATACCAAAGAGACGTAACAAATGCTCAGCACCATATATAGAAGAAGGAAAGACATTGGCTGGACAAGCCTCTTGGTACTGTTGGCGCTCATTCTTGTACAAAAGCATCACTGGCAGTGCTTTGTCGAAGTAACAAGACAATCCTTTCATAATTTCTTCAACTGAATCACCCACCCTATATCAAATGTAGTATTAAATTGTAACAGTAAGCACCATGAGTAAACAATATAAAGACTGTACTACACCAAAAACCCAGGAGTGGTGAAGAATTCAAGATGCTGAATAATTACAAAACTTAAGAAGTAGATTCTAGACAGACTAATCAAACTGAAACTTTCTACTTGGGATGTGGCATTGACCGCCCAGAAAAATAAATTAATATTCCAAAAAACTTGAAAAGAAGTGTAAATGACTTCTGAAAAGGTTTTGAGGCAGAGGTTTATTCTAAATAAAAATAATAATATAACTTCAGTTTAAAATAATTACTGGCTCCAGGTCTCTGTTCAAACTGCTTAACTTTGAAATAGTTTGATCACACTTCAATTCCCAATATAGAAAAAAATCTAAACATGAAGCTTAATAAATGGAGGAGTGAGTCAGCATAAACTTACGAGCCACATTTCTTCAATCTGTAATCAAAATAATTTTTCAATATGCCTTTCACATTAGGAGTACGAGGGAGTTTAACAAGCTGCAGAGGAAAAAACATAAATTCAACAATTTGAAAATGACTTTTTGGAAGTAAAACTGTGTTCCGTAGCAATTAACAAGCTACGTCTGGAATATCAACTTGCTCCTAAAGAAAATGAGGCATTGAGTAATCTTCATAAATTAAATTAATATGTTGAAGATTATATCGCTACCTTGCCAAGATGGGTAATAAACTCACAATCATCAACTAATTGTTTCTTTAGTGTTGGAGGAATTTGAATGTTGACAAGCTTGTCAGGATCAACTGCAGGTTTTTCCTACAAATAATCAAGCAATAAAATCAACTAAATTTACACTCCATAGGCCGAAAATGAACTGTGAAGAACCATCCCCTTACCCAAGGGACAAAACATCAGTGAAAAGTTTTCAATATTTACACTGGAACTGTCCAACTAATTTGACTAACAGTTATATAGATGCAGAAGAGTTCCATGAACTTTAAAGAAGAGTGGATATATGACAAGTGCCTTGTATAAATTGGAACTTAAAATGAGAGAGTACCTTGATGACAGATTCATTCTTTCGTTTCCCACCTCTTGAAACTGCATTTCATTTTTTCCCATAACGTCTCAGAAATACTCAGAACAAAGACTGAATTAAAAGTTGGTTTTTACATATTTGCATTTGGTAATAAACCATAAAGTCCTTTTAATTTACAACATATGTTACGAGAATAACTAAATTAAACAAAAGAAATGCAGTGAGTATTAGACTGTATATCCTCTTGACCAAATGGCTGCCAACTTTCAAGTAAAGAGAAGAACTTAGCACAAATGCAACGCATTGTACAAGGTCAGATGCAAGGCATTGCACACGGTTAGATCTATGTTGTGTGGGGTCTCTAACTAAGCACAAGGATTCTCTATCATTTGCCCCAATATATATTTACAATTTCCTCAAGTCTCCATTATGACAATCACTCACTAAACAAGCGGAATGTAAAAGATAAGTCATCAATCTTTACATATTAACTAAGACAAGTAAATATATATTCTGTTCTTTTGAAACTCACCCCATTAAATAAAGTGGAAGTGGTAACTATTAATGAAAAATTCAAGAGAATTAGTTGTCACAAATCCATAGCCTGTTTTTGAGTTGCTTGTAGTTTAATTAAGAAAATGTTTACAGTTATTTATTCTAACTAGTGGTCCACTCTCATTATACTCTACAAAGTGTAGGTGTTAGGATACAATTGCAAGGTATGAAACGTAAGGTATGAAACTTGAGTCTCACATTGAAAGTATGAAATTTTAGAATACAATTAGTAAGGCCTTTAACTCTCCAACTATAATAGTTAGCTTTTGTGGTGTGGTTCTCCCAAGATTCTTATCAATATGGTGAATTCCATAAGATCTTTCTTCCAATAAGCTTCTTGCTCTTCTACGCAATTTATTTCTCATCATTATTGAGTATATTGACTAATACAATGACAACAACAACAAAGCCTTTATCTCATTAGTATGAAGTTGGCTACATGATCACACTATCATTCGGCTTGGTTGAAGACCTAAGCTTCAGATATATTATTTACCATGAGATCCTTGGTGACATCCTCCTCCAATATCCTTCTTGATATCTCTCTCCTCCTCTTCATAGGACTACAAAACATACAATTTATGCTTCTCACTGCTGTCTCCTGTTGGTCTTATTTCAATGTGTCCAAACCACTTTGACCGATTTTCTTTCAACTTTTCCTCAACTAATGCTACATCAATCTCTCCTTATATACAATCATGTCGTATCCTGTCTTATTTTGTGTGGCAACTCATCCATTTTAACATTCTCATTTCTGCCACTCTCACCTTTTTCTCTTGTTCCTTTGAAGTCTAACATTCACTACCATAGAGTATAGCCATTGGGATTGAAGTAATTAAAAGTGCAGAAAAGAAATATCTGACCATTAGTAGGCTTGGACTTCGCCAGAGAACCACGCGGGACTTTTGCATTCTTATCATTGCCAAGCTTCTCATCAAGGTCATGTTTTTTGCGCATATTTTCCTCGGTGTGTTTCATCAAACGATCCAGGTCAAGCCATTCATCCCATCTGCGGGAAAACACAGAAGGCTTGCAAACTAAGCCCGTAGTTCTTAACAGAACGTCGAATAATAATAATAATAATAATACGCTCGCTCACCTCTTCTTCCAACCCTGAAAACAAAACGAAAAAATGAATTGAGAAAATGAGAAGGCAGCAGAAGCAGGTAACAGAATCGCTTATTAAAAAAGGAGAGAAATGTTACGAGATGCTTACAAGATAGTGAACGTAGAATTGCCATCCTTTAGTGTTGCGGTACTCAACTTGCCTCACCTTATAAACAAGACAAATATTTCGGTTTCAAGAACTAGAGTATAAAGTAATTTTGGAATTTGGGGGTAAAAGAATAGAGAGAGAGAGAGAGAGAGAGAGAGAGAGAGAGAGATTGTAATATTGTATTACCTTGGCTTCGTAAAGACAATCAGAATGGTTGGTTAAGACCTTTTCTCCTACGGCGTAGGGAGCAGCAAAGGAGATATGGTTGTCAGTTTGAGTATGAGTGGTGCTGCTACTGCTGCTATTGGAATTGGAATTGTTGTCTGTAACCTCAGTGCTTGTTGTTGTCTTGGAAATCCCCATTTCCATTACTACTTCCTCTCTTCCAGCGATCAGATTGATTGTCTTTCTCCTTATCCTTCCCAAAGAACACGAATCAATTTCCCCTCTTTAAACCCAAAACCAACCAAGATGTATGTATGTTTTCTCTCCCTCTTTTTTTCTTCTCTATTTCGGTCAACTAGGGGAAACACCCACTTTATCTTAATGGAAATAATTCAATATTTTACCGCTGTTAACATTAATTTGATAAGAATTTAATTTAAATTCATTTATTCTGTCATTTAATATGTAACAAAAAATAAAATACTTCCATTTAATCATAGATCACAAAATATTATAAATTTTCTTCAAATTAAGAGTTAAACAAAAATGACAACCACAAAATTAGAAAAACACAATGAAAATCCTTATGTCCTTTCAAATATCATTTAACAACAAAAACACATGTTTGAGGAGGGTTTTTTTTTTTTATTATTAAAAACAATAAGGAAGATTTGTGAAAATCGTTAATAAGACTTAAATGAAAAATTAAAAGAAAAAACCAAATTTATTTTAACTTTTGAACTTTGTTATATATGTTTGAACATGAGTATTTATGTTATCACAATAACTTAATGTATTAAAAGTTCAACTAATAGTCTAATTAGAACAAATTACATTTATGATTTAACATGGTAAAAAGGACATAACACAACTTTCAAATTTCAATACTTATACAAATTAGAAAAGGGAGATTTTACTTGCACGACTCGTCATTTTGTATTTTAACTGCATTACATTCAAGTTTTAGAATAATTATAATTTATAATACTTATTTAATTTAAATATTACTAGTATAAAATAATATTGACACTAATTATTATGAAATATAAAATTATTATTTCATGGGTTTGACGGACACAGCAAAGACAATTCTTCTTCTAGCTAATAGATCGTATTGCACATTCATAACTACAATGTGTTAATTATTGATTTAATTATAATTATTTAATATATATATATATATATATATATATATATATTAAAATATTGCTTAACAAAAGTCAGGGGGGCCCACAAGTGAACGTCCGTCCGTCCCTGAATCTTGCTAACATAGATGGCAATGGTGTGATGCAGTTTGTAAACCTTAAACATGCAGTTAAGAGTTTAATTTCCAAATTTTTACGTGCAGAAAAAAATATATTGAGAAAATATTACTCTTTAAATGAATTTGGTCTAAACAACAGATTATCTTTTAGAAGAGATAATCATGCTCAAATCTTGTATGATTATTATAGACAATAAAAATTTCTTTTAAAATCTTTAACTCATTTATATATTTAGGATTCAAATTTAAAATCAATAATTAAACTATAATAATTTTATACCAATTGATTCACTCAAGATCACAAGTTAAATACTTAAATAGACTGTAATATTTCAAAGAATCGGTCATTATTTCTAAGTTATAAAATATCACGGTTTTACCAAAATATAAACATATATTATCCTTTCTAATTTTAATTTCCTTTTAAAAGCAATACAATATATATATATATATATATATATATTAATTGTTATCAATTTCTTCATCTTATATAAAAATTAAAGAATGAAGAAAGATAAGAATCACAATGCCCACATTTCTACTGATTTTTACGAGGTTGAATAACTCATTTGATTTTTATAGTTATAAAAAACATTCCTTTTATTCCTTAACTCAAAAACATCTAAATTTAGTTCATATAATACCATTTTAATCTATTTTAGTCCGTACACATATCATTCTAATTATTTTTAGTCCATAAACTGATAAACATATCATTTTAACATTATTAGTTTATATTTATAATTTATTTAAATTAATATTTAATACTTTCTTATATATTTATTATTTTATTAGTATTTAATAAGATTTAAATATACGTATTAGTATTTAATATAAATAGTGTATATATATATATATATTAATAAATTAATATATTTAATGGATATTAATAAATATACCTTGATATATATTAATATAAACTAATTTGTATCTATTAATGTTAATTTATTAGTGGTACGGTTTATATTAATACATATTAATTTTTTTAGTAGTATTATGTATTACTCATTTGGTCCTTATTAGTAGTATATCTCACTAATATAAGGGATATTTATGCAAATTTTATATAACATAGAACAGATTTAATGTTAACTTAATAAAATTTGTAATCCTTGTCAATTATTAATGGAGTCGTGTAAAATGGCTTAATTAATTTTGTTCTTCCATTTAAATTATATAACCCCAAATCCGTTATGCTATTTGCGGGAATGGTGATGGGATAGTCATACTCACTCCCAACCAGTCCCGTAGCCACGACGAGCATCTAATTGCAACCTTTAATTAAACTTAAATTTTTTGAAAGAAAAGTATATGTGAATATTCAAATTTTAGTTGACACCTTAGTCATAGGATTGATATAATGATATTAAATATCAATGCGTTATCATATGAAAAAATAATTTATTTAATAAGAAAATTTGTATTTTTTTATATTTTTTTTATCAACCCATAATCTTACACTACAAATGGAATTAGGGTGTTGGGTGACCTTTAGGCTGCCTTTGGAAGTATTTTTATTTATTTTTTGGATAATGCTTGTAGAAGTATCTAACGTGACACCTTTGGTGAAGGTTGTAGAGTGCGAGTGTGTAACCTTTTTGTTGATCTAGTGTTTCAACTTTTAATTGCTAAGCGCGTGGTTGGTGTTTCGCTAGAATAGAATCTTAACGGTGTTTGACCCAGCATGAAATAAATTTTCCTTTCCGTCTTTCACATGTTTTTTCTTCAGCTTTCTCAGTGGACAACCAAACACAGCCTACGCTGTAAGGTCATTCTTACTGCTTGACGGATTACCTATGATGGAGACATTCCAGCCATTTGGGACTAGTCTAATTCTTTATTTCTTCTAATCCAATCAACTTTATCATGAAGGAAAATATTTGTAAACTTGTACCAAGACACGGAATGCTTGTGTTGCTCTTGCTCATGCGTGCCTAGTGAGAAAGCAACATGTATCTGTTACTATTATTAACTGGTTGACTAATTTTTCGCACTCCTCCGAGAAAACCGGTTTTCATCATTTAGATTCTTGACTTTCCCAATCTTAATTAAGTTTATGGCCAGAATTTATGTTAATTGTGTAATTTCATACTATGTTTTTCCTCCTCTCAAGAAAGAAAAAAAATAAACGAAAAGAGCAATTACCAAAACTGGAGGAGAAAAAAACATTATATTGGTCCAAGAGAGTCAGTCTGTGTTCACTGATCTATCTGTGTAATACTACAACATAAAAAATGGTACAGTGCACGAAACAAATAATATGGATCCCCGTAGCAACAAATATCGTGGCTCAAGAAAAAATTTGGCTTTTGCAGAGCCAATGGAAGTCCCAAACTCATTCGTGTGTCCTTTACCCATTGGGCCGAAGTAAGAGCCACAAAACATCGGCAGTGACAGACATTTATTACAAAACAATATAACCTCAGCCTCTGTCTCCTTGTTCACTTTCGGAAGAAAAAAAAACACTACCCGCACCGTCAATCACTCCTTTCGCCAATTCTCCCTACCACCACACCACACCACACCACACCAATTTTCTTTATCCGTACCTTACACTCTCTAATCCCCTCAGATCCAAACCCTAATCTATTATTCAAAGCCATTAAAAACATCATTAGACCCCAATATTCATATATATTATTATATATTTATCAAATCAAAGTACATACAGTTTACAGAACACATCGAGCTTATAGACTAATTGCCTGAATAAAAAGCAGATCTGGCAACTGAAATCTAAAAAAATCGCACAAATTAAAAAAAGAAGTCCAAATCCGAGATTAGGTTTAACTAATAGTAATAAAAAAAGAAGCAACACGCGGATGGTGGATGGATTATGGAAGAATGAGCAGAGCAATCAATCATCTAGTGGTTCTGTTATTGAAATTCATCTTCTCGTAGTAGCGAATGGAGAGGAGCGAAAGAGAGAGGTGAACCTCGTCTTTCCCCAATCGTAGCGGCTTCGATCGAATCACCTGCGGTATGGTGGGACCCCAGGCCGAGTAGGAAGAGGACGAGGTCGAGGAAGAAGATGATGTTTGTTGAGGCTTGGAGAGAGGGAAGAGATAAAGCGCGTGGAGGCGACGGAAGCCACCTAGCGCGAGGACCACGGATCGTAGCTGTTGCTCCCCGCAGCCAGTGTTTGCCCACTGCTTTGTGCAGATCAGTTCCCAGAGCCTCTCGTCCTGCGCCGTCTTGTGCCACTGCTTGTTCACGCACCCCGACATCGCCAGCGTCCGCGCGTCCACGTGCTTCAACACCTCGAACAGAAGGTTGTCGTCGAAACGCGCCAGCCCCTCCACGCGCTCCACGTCGTCATCGTTTTCCACCGCCTTCACCTTCTTCTTCATCTTCCTGTCCTCGACATCGCCGCCGCTCACTGATGGTTGCAGTGGACGCTTCATCGTTGAGATCACCGAACGAGAACGCAAGCACCCTTTTGTCGTTTGGGTCTGGCGGGGGCAGAAAGTTAGGTGCTTGGTGAAGGGAGAGGAAAGGGGTGGAATAAAGGGTTAATAAATAAATAAGAGAGGTTGAGAGAGAGAGAGAGGTGAGGATAACGGTAACGGAAATGGGTAATGGGGCAGGTGAAGTAAAGGTTTAGGATAGGGGGGTGCACCTGCTTTTGATGGTTTTCGAAGACGACAAAGAGAGAAATGAATGTGTTTCGATTCTTTTATGTGATGGACCATTTTGTCCTTATCTTTCTTGGCCTTTCTCTTCATGTTCCTATTCGCCTTCTCTTCAATCAATGGAATGGGTGTTACGTTGTGTTTTTATCTGCTTATTCATTTCCACCGTCTCGATTCACCAGGGGGCGTTACGTTGTGTTTTTATCTCATTTTCTCAAACGTCATCCCAGTAATAGTAGTAATAAATAAACAATTTGCTTTGCTTTGCTTCATAACCAGACCACAAGTCTACTTAAAAACCGTCCACGAATAACGGATTTTTCCTTGTCATTACACGCACTTTTTTCCCCCTCATTGGCTGATGTTTAATTTTTCTCGGAAAACTTGAATTATATTGGTGTAGGTCAAATCCAATTGTGTGTAATAATTCTACTTCTACTGTTGTCTTTTTAAATTGTTAATGAATGTATTGAGGATGTTAAGAGGTTAAAAAATCACCGTGGAGGTAGATTAATTAATGCAGACTTGTATCAGAGTTAGAGCCGACCAAAAAAAAGTAGTGTAGAGCTTGGAATTGGAGAATATAATTACGTTCAATATTTGAAGAAAAAGTTGTTTGTCATGATAATTCTACTTAGCTATAATAAAATTGTCCTGTTGGTCAATATTAATAAAAAAGTTTAAAATGTAAAAATTGAATTGTAATTCTACCTATCCGAAAATTCAATGAATTTTGTTAAACTATGGGTTGTATCATACATAATATGATTTGCTAAATTACTTATGTGTTGCTTTTCAAATAATTAATTGAAGTTTCATGACAAACTAAAGATAAAGAATATTTTAAATGGTTTAGAGTATAAAAAAAATGGTAAAAAATAAAGACACTTATACGTGGCTTTTCAAATAATTAATAACAATAAAATGACCCACAATTATCTTTATTTTCTTAGAAACAACCATTGTTTCAAACTTAAGAACCACTATATAGATAAGAAATAATGTGATCGATAATTATAACTTTAAAATGGTCAACAATTATATTATCATATTTGTAACAACCATTGTCTCAAACTCCAAAACCACCATAGTGTAATTACAACAATTGTCTTCTTTCAAAACAAATTACAAGAAAATTGTTAATTATGGATGGCCAAAATTTGCAAGTAAATCTTAATTAAATCACTATCTCATGCAATAAAAATTATTAATACTATTTACATGCAATAAAAATAAAAATAAAATATTAAAATTTTAATTGCCATAATTTGCATAAAAAATTACACTAAACATTTGAATCTTCCATATAAAAAATTCAGTCTTGACAGCCATTCTAACAAATAAACATATACAAAACCATTACTAATCTTCAATAACCCAAACGCTAAAAATTCAAACTAATTTTAAAAAGAACTTCAAATGTTGCCTTCCAAAAAAAAAGAACATCAAATGTTTGCTAACAACAAATGATCCTCTTGCATTCAATGATAAATCAACTAAGCTCACTTGACAAATTAGTTGCCTGAAATAGCAAAAGAAAACTATTAATTAAAATATTTAAAAATGCAAAAGAACTAAGAGAAGTGTACAATACAAGCGAACTTGTTTTCTACTTCTAGAGAGAGAATTGTATACTTATTAATACTTAAAAATGTATAGGACATAGTCAAGGTAGGCATTAATTATTATAGATATAGCCAAGTTTCGTTTTCTTCATTTCTAGATAAAAATATATATAAAAACTCACGCACATTGTAGGAGCAAGGTAGGCATTAATTGTTAGATATATTTCATTAATTCCCAAATTGATGGCTAGAATTGATTAGTTACAAAGTTAGGACACAAAAATGTCAGAACTAATAGTGAAAAAAATCAACCACGTAAGACACAAGAAAACTTGCTTGCTTTAGAGACAAACTCATTTTAAAGGAGTTTTTTCCATTAATACATGCTACGGGTATTTAGTAAAATAAATGTGGCTAGTAGGCTACGCTAAAGGGAACACACCTTCATGTGAACAAGCTAATTACCACAGCAACAGCAACATCCTTTCCAACAGTGTGAATTCTTGCAAACAATTAGGAAAGTCACTTCAAATGATCAAAATGATGCATGAAAGCAGGACAAAAACATACATTGTGGCTTGACAGTAAGAGTTACTTTCTCTCCCTTCTTTATCATTTTGGGTACTTTCTGTTGAGTCACTCATACCACCCTTTATAACTTATAGCTGCAGTTTCAAATAGCTCAAATTAAGCCATCAGTACCACTCAGGACCAAAAAACATTAAAAAGCATAGCAACAACCCATTGGAAAATCAAAATTTGTTTATCTTACTAAATTTTGCATGAGGGTAACCTCTTTTAATCTCAAAATATCCTCCTGACAAAATAAAAGACGTGATTGGTAAATGGTAGTTACAAAGAACAAGACCCGCATGATTAAAAGATGTAAAAACTATCTAAATAATAGATTTATGTTGAACCCTTCACGTGTCTAACAATCCTTTCAACAAATAGGTTACAAACAAAAGAAAAAGAAAAATAATGCTATATTAAAATAAACTAAAAAGGGTTTGAATGAACTTAATTCTTCCGATCTCACACCCTATGGACAACCCAAGAAGTTAGTGGCTATTATTAAATGTCAATATATACAAGCAATTGAAGAATAAACTAGGGACATCCACTTGGGACTTGTTTGTTTACGCTTTGAAATGATTATATGCCCTGTGAAAGTAACTGGATATATAACTCTGGGAATAATTAACTAATTACTACGTTAGCACACTTCAATTTCTTTGTTTTCATTATGCAGAGCACAGCTAGTGAAACATCCAAAAACCACAAAACCCGGTTTGGATGTTTTTCCTTTTCATCGGCATGCTTCTCGAAAACAGAAAAATAAATATTATCCATGATCCTTTGATGGTTGCTTACATATAGTTAGCCACCGTACAACTAATGGATATTGCATGATATCTATCTAGCGCTACACATGATGATAGTTGACTATGAGCCTGTTTGGGTAAGCTTCTCTAAAAGTACTTCTAGAAGAAGAAAATAAGAGCAAAAAGATGAAATGAGCTTCTCCATAAGTAAAAATAAATTCTCCATTAGTTAATTTATAAAAGCTCACCAATGTAGCTTCTCTAAAAGATGAGATGACATCTATAAATTAGTTAATGAAGAGCTTATTTTTACTTATGAAAAAACTCATTTCATTTTTTTCTCCTTATTTTTCTCTTTTAGAAGTGTTTCTAGAGAAGCTAACATTCAAACAGGCCTTATATATGTTTAGTGCAAGACGACAAGTTCTAAAGCGGAATGCCTTCTTTATTAATTACCAGTTTTAGCTACTCAATTAGCGCAGCGGTTGGTCTCTCTAAACCCATGTTGGAACTTCAAAGACCATGAGTGATTAATGAAGCTACAAATTTTGTCAACCAGAGGGAACAATAGGTGGATATCCTTAACTCCGTTAACAATCATGTGAATGAAAAATTTAGAATCCAACTCTCGCATGTGATAACAGGAAAGCCTTTAAGCCAGGCTAGACTTAAACAATATGGTGTATTGCAAACAGGAAATTTTGTTTGAAATAGAATATGTAAATGACAATCTTTTGCTCACGTTCCATGACATTATTGCGAAGAACGAGTAGCTCTGTATCAATGGAATCTCATCATCCATACATAACGAATTGGTGTTATCCAAGACCTGATGTTATTGTTATCAACCTTTTAAGGAAAACATCGGATATAATATACTATGAAGGAAAAGTTATCAAAAGTTTGGTGACTAGAGGTGGTTTTATATTAGAACTATGGATATTGATAATGGTGTTTACATGGTTGGTTAAGGATATGGAGGAGATCATCACTAACAAATCAAAGATGATTTTTTGTTGTTATTTGGCTATCACACAATGGAGTTCAAACTTTGCATCTCACATGCTAAAGTGACATTCATTATGGTTTAGATATGGAGAAAATTATCATTAATAGATCATATTGGAAACCATTTTTTTATTATCAGCAAACAACAAAATATATATATATATATATATATATATATATATATATAAATATATTAGTGTGTGTGTGTATATATTAGTGCACCCGGTACCAAAGGAGCAAGAAACAGAAATGAAGGAAGCACTCCTATACGTGTTTCCCTCCCAAAGTCCCCAATAAATAAGAGCAAGGCCTTGGTCATAGCCAACACCAGCCCCAATAAATATCAACCCAGCAAAAGATAACTACATTAAATATACATTCAATTCCCAGCAACCCCTACATGCTCCCCTCAAGACCATTGCTTTTATGTATTAAACCCTCCCTTCCTCAACATACGCAGACAGTATCCAGGGTCTCTATACCATTCATAAAAGGAAAATTGTGTACCCTTCCACTTGGCCGAGAGCCAAGCCTAAGCTTTGATTCTAATATCTTCCATCACATCATCAAAGTCCAACAGCTTATTATCGAAGATAACACAATTATGGTGGCGCCATAAGAACCAAACAATGGCATACCACACGACTTTCCAGGCTTTTGAGATCCCTCTCCCCGACCAAAAATAATTGTGCTGCAAGAAATTTTGTCTCGGATCACAGTACATAACCCATTGGACCCCCAACCATTCGTAACAATTTGCCCAAACACACATAGCAAAATCACATTTAAATAATAAGTACAACATATCTTCACCCTCTGATTGACATAAAGTACAAGATAAATCCATACCTGGAGATAGAATGCATCGTCTCACCAAGTTATCTTCAGATGGCACCCTATTCTTAAGTACCCTCCACAAAAAGACACCCACCATCTAGGGCAATTTGAGATCCCAAATGCGAATTGGCGGTGAATGATCATCAAGAGCAGATGAAGAGAGAAGCTCTCGGTATGCTTCCTTCACCGAATATGCGCCAGATGATGCTGCCTTCCATATAAGCCCATCCTTTCGTTCTTGGGACAATATGACACGTTGCAGAATTTGGTTTAGATCATCCACTATCGGTGCTTCCCATGTGAACCAGTTCCTACGCCATCCCAACTTCCAAACCCACCCACCATCCACCCAAACACCTATCTCCCCAACCACGAGATCTTTTTGTGGAGAATTAGGATACAGCCGTGGGAACCTCTTTGCTAAGCACTCTTCCCCCACCCAGTTGGAATGCCAAAAACTTAACTTTTTTCCCATTGCCCATCTCCAACAAAAGGTTTCTATCAAACCTAGAATGTGCATCCCCACCTCCATTTTGGCCACACACCTCCACAAAATCCCTTCACCCCAATGAATAATCATTATACATTCTTTTAACAAGAGAGGGGAAAGAAAATAGATATTTCGATATAAGTACCTTAGACAATAATCAATCTTGATTTAAAGCAGGCCTCCACCTCCATTTGCCTAAAAGTGCAACATTAAAAGTCTATACATTTTTTATACCAAGCCATGTATCTCCCTTGGCCACACACACATCATCCCACTTCACCCAAGCCACCTTCCCCCCCATCCTCCTCTCCACCCCAAAGAAACCCTCTTTGTATCCTAATAATCTTCTTAATCACACAAGGTGGAATCTTAAAGAAAGATGCATAGTATAAAGGCAATGAAGCAAGTACCGAATTAATGAGGGTCAGTCTCCCTCAATGGAAGGCAAATTTTGCTTCCACGTCACCTCCTTATTACCTGTTCCCACATCACCTCCTTTCTAGGGTTAACCCCTATAGGAATACCTAAGTAGACAAAAGGTAGCCGTCCATATTTACAATTAAGGACGCCGGCGAATCTAGCCAAGGATAACTCATCCACCCCAATCCCTACTAGCATACTCTTGAAGAATTTGACCTTCAAACCGGAGGCCAATTCAAAGCATTGCAAGATAGCTTTTATACACAAAATGTTGGTTGAGGATGCTTTCCCAAAAAATAGAGTTTGGAGGTTTGATTTTATTTGGCCTCCATAATTATTTTGCTCAGTACCGAAGGAATTAATTCAACTTGGTCATGGTATGAAGATAAGGTCATTCTCGATCACGTTTGAAGCCTCAACATTTCAAATGCAAAATCCATATTGGAAAGGATAAAATACGTTCAAAACATTGACTTAATTGTTTAACATGTAAAATTGGGAGTGAGTTGGGGCGGACTTTTGAATTCATTTTCAAATCAAGTTCAACTTAACCTAACTCATTTTTGACACGTTGAGTTGTCTTTCTTTGTTTTAAAAAAAACTATATTGTATTTATTGTGACACACAAAGACTTAATTGTGGTTTTGGATTTATTAGTATTAATGAACCAAAAGTATATGGTGTTTCAAGTATTTATTTGATAGATTAATTCATAGATGACATTTTAATATAATTTTTTTTTAAAAAAATACAACTTATCAACTTAACCCACTTTGCAAAGCAATCCAAAATTTCGTTTTTCTAGGTTAAAGATAAGTGAGATTGATTTGATCGTTTTATTTCTCTTAATAGAGGTAGATCTAGAGTATTTCTTTTGGGTTAACATGTTTAACGGTGAGCTCTTACCTCTCAGGCATTATTTAATAATAACATGTGTTAAGTTCAAAGGAAAGAAGTGGGGAAAATGCATTTTAATAGAGGAAGGAAAGGGAAAGTCTTCTTATTTGGTTTGATTTAAAAGAAAAGAAGAGGAAGAAAAGATCACCTCATTTGATTCACAGGAGAAGACGAGAGAAAATATCAATGGTGTATTATTATATCTTTACAAGTAGTAATTAAATTTTTTAATATGGTATGAAATAAAATCTTGAGACAATTTAGACAATACATTTTAAAAGTTATAAACCACTTTCCTTTCCCTCAAGATCCTTTCAATATTAGTGAAGACTGTAGAGACAAAAATGCAAGGGAATGGATTTTAGCTTCCGTAATTTCCCTTTATTTTCTTCCAAAAATATTTTCCCCGTCTTTTCTCCCTTTCCCTCACATCAAACATATCAATGTTGGTCCCAGATGAACTCAAGAGGGGGGTGAATTGAGTTTTATAAAATAATTCACAATTTAAATTAAACTCAAAGAAATAATATGGAGATAAGAGATAAAGGGAACACAATCAATTTTAACGTGGAAAACCCAATTGGAAAAAAAACACGACGTCCAAATTGGATAATCAATCCAATGGACAACTCCACTATGATAATTTTGTGTACAAGAGTTCCTAGTATCCTAGTTTCCTAGTCTACCCTTACACAACAATTATCCCAGTTGGTATCCTTGTTTCCCAGCAAAAAGCTCTCGTCTCAATTCACCAAGAATAGAGACAAACTGGTATCCTTGTTTCCCAGTCAGAAGTCGCACGTCTCAATTCACCAAGAACAGAGACAGAACTGGTATCCTAGTTTCCCAGTTGCGACCTCTTCCAAAGTCAAGAAGAATAATACAAATAAAATGGTTACCTTTACGCTTCTATTCCTTAAGCAAATAGGTACCTTTAAATCCTGATGGAGAGTTGAAGAATCAAACTTGTCAAATTACTTCTATATGATCTCACAACAACTCTCTTAATGATGCAAACATATACTCTGTAAAACTCTAATATTATTTGGAATGGAATGCATACTCTAAACACAGAACTATGTTTCTATTTATACTAATTTAAAGATATGATTTTATTCAATGAAATCCTAAAAGATATTATATCTTAACTTAAAGATATTTTATCTTAT
>PYAF01004627.1:1797239-1820730 GCA_007407185.1 Glycine tomentella
CACCTTGTTGGTATAGGTAGTACCTATTAAATCCTTTAAGTTATCCTCAACTGTACAGTCCCATACCTGCACAGCCTCTGGATCCCTCTCGTTCGGGTGTGTATTCGATTCATTCATGTACCCCTCCCGCTGGAAGCCTGCCAGGAGCCGCTCCTTGTCCGTGCCTCACTGCACCGGCGATCACTCCCCGCCCTCGTCAACGCCCGGGATGTTACATCTGCCCTTCAGTATTTGTGACATGAGAATTTAGTTGGTTTAAGGCTTGACTTATCTGCTCCCAATTCCATTCTTCATTTTCCACAAAGTGCACATCTCTGCTTATGACAATACTCCTTTTATGTGGATTAAAGATTTTGTAAGCCTTAGACATTGTATTGTAGCCTACGAAGATACCTTATACTGTCTTATTGTCTAGTTTATCACACTTAACTTGAGGAACATGGGTGAAACACAATCAACCAAATACTTTCAAGAAGTTAAGAGACGGTTTATGTCCATACGAAGATTTGAATGGTGTTTGATTTTTCAAAGCCTTTGCCGGAAGCCTGTTCTGCAAAAAGACAGTTGTATTTGCTGCTTCAGCCTAAAATTGCTTAGGTAGATTCTTCTCATGCAGCATGCATCTTGCCATTTCTAGCATTTATCTATTTCTTCTCTCACTAACTCCATTTTGTTGTGGAGTGTAGGGAACAATTAGTTGAGGTTCTATGCCTGCATCTTCACAAAGTGAATTGAATTCTCTCGGGGTATACTCATTTCCATTATCAGAACGTAGAATCTGAATGTTGCAGCCACTTTGGTTTTCTACCATTTTCTTGAAATTCTGAAACACTCCAGCCACCTCTGACTTAAATTTTAGGAAAAAAAAATCTAGCAAAATCTTGTTAAGTCATCTATGAAGACAATATAGTAAAGACTACCTTTGAGAGAAGGTGTTCTTTGTGGACCACATAAATCTGTGTGAATTAATTGAAGCTTCCTTGTTGCTCTCCAAGTTGTTTCTGGAAATGATCATTTGTGTTGTTTTCCAAATTGACATGTTTGGCAGTGAGGAAGTTGCTCTTCTAAATCAAGTAACCCTTTTACTAATTGCTTTGTTTGAAGCAATAGTAATCCTTGATGATGATAGTAACCGAGCCAACCTCTTGTGCCATATTTCTGTGACATTTTCCCTGGTAGGAAATACAGCCTGCTCTTCCTCCAATGGATTAAATATGAAGCTCTTTCCTTTCATCTTGACCTTGAACATTTCTTGACCAGAGGCATCTTTTATCAAACAATGTTTGTCTTCAAAATGAACTGTTAAGCCATTTTCTATTAATTGACCAACACTCGACAGATTTTGGTTAATTTCTGGAACATAAAGAACATCAGAGATAAGTTTTGTGCCTAAACAGCTTTCAATTGCAATCGTGCCTATTCCCTTGACTGTTGTGTTGTCCATTGCCAATTCTAACTTTTTAAATCTATGTGCTTCTTAATTCCTTGAATAGCTCTTTGCACATGTCATATGGTTAGTGCATCCACTATCAATTAACCAGCTCTCACTGGAACCCCTTACTAGAGAAACAAGTAGCAACAAAGAGTTGATCCTCCTCTTCTTGATCAGCAACTTGAGCATCTACTTCTTGTTGTTGAATTTTTCCTTTGCAAATCACAGCTTCATGACCAAACTGGTTACACTTGGTGCATTTTGCATCAGGTCTCTTCCAACATTTGAAAAGAGGGTGACCTAATTTTCCGCAGTTCTAGCAAGGTGGGTAATCCTTCTGTTTACCCTTTTCCTTTTTAATTATTTGCTCTGTTTTCACTACTGGCTGGTTGGTTCTTCTTGTAACTCTTCCTTTTGTTCTTGTCAACTTCTTGATGCTTGGCTGGTAAAGCACCTTCAATTACACGATCTTGTCTCATCAACCTTGGTTGCTCCATGGCTTGCAAGGCATAAGCACTTCTGCCAAGGTGATTTTAGATAGATTCTTTATGTTCTCTAACGAAGCTATAAATGCTTCATACCTCTCTGGCAAGGTTACCAAAATTTACTCAACAATTCTGGAATCGAAAAAATCACTTCCCAACAGCCTTATCTTGTTGGCAATACCCAACAATTTGTCTGAATATTCCTTGATAGTCTCAGACTCCTTCATCCACTGCAACTCAAATTCCCTCTTTAAATTTAGCACTTGCATGCTTCGTATTGTTTCATCTCCAGCATATTCCTCCTTTAGATAATCCCAAATTGCTTTCGCTGATTTGAGAGTAATTATTCTTGTGAAAATGGTTTTTGAAACCCCAACAAATAGACATGCCTTTGCCTTTGTCTTTCTCATTTTTCTGTCCTTATGACTTTTGATCTGGGCCATGGTAGGATTATTCGGCAGCGGAAGAACTTCATAATCCTCTTCTACAGCTTCCCAAAGGTCCGAAGCCTCCAAGTTAATCTCCATTTGGGCAGTCCATAGATCATAGCTTTCTCCATCAAAGACTGGAGGTGAAACTTGTGAGAAATTTGATTCAACTTCCATTTCCACAAGCTCGCCCGTAAGAAGAGAGCTCTGATACCAGTTTGTTGGTTTTAATTATTGCAGAAAATGAATAAACAGAGAGTGTGATGGAAGAGAATATCTTTATTGAATTCAAAACGTACATATAAAGGTTGGAAAAAATAATTGACTACTGAAAATATAACTTACTCCTAACATTATGTCTTTTAATCAAGTTAGTATCTATAACAAATTAAACAACCTCCTAAAATTATACAAAACAGACTTTAACTTCTTATTTAAAATAAAATAAAAAAATAATTTTAAACGTAACAGCGATTCTAAAAGCAACTACTAACAGTTTGGTCTATCATTAGTATTAATTGAAAGTAATTTAGATTCTGACTAATCTGAATTTAGTACTCAATAAACTCAATTATAAGGTCAAAGCTTTTTTCCTGTTACTATAAGACTTGATACCTTGTTTAAATGGAGCCAAATTCCTAGACACTTCTATTAATGAGCATTGATTGTGATGAAAATTAAAATAAGAGAGAAAATAGTACTAAAACCTGGTCTAACAAAACCCTTACGGAGGTGTAACAATCAACTTTTGAGTTACACTGTTTTCACTGGGCAATGTCAAGAGTGTCTCGAGGTTACAGACAATTTACACACCTAATCAAATCTCCTGAATTCAAGTCAAAGATAAGATCATCTCTGAATGAGAGTCACTGCCTCAAAACTTGACCTTGCATGGCTGCTTGTTCGCTCTTTGTGTGTGTGTGTGTATATATATATATATATATAATATCACACGGGGCATTATTTGGTGTTTCTACATTGGCTGGGATATGAAAAAGACTTCCCTTTTTAAGATCAATGTAATACTTGACATAAGGGAAAATGGATACGAGCTATAAAGAGGAGAAAATATATAGGTTTTGATTTCATATCTTTAGTGAATTACTTATAAAGAAACTCACTAAGTTCACTTAGTAACAGGAGGTTAATCTTGTTGTTGTCATTGTATAGAAGAAAAAAAAAAACTGAATTATTAGTGAAATAAGCATACGTCCCAAGAATTTTACACTGTTTATTTTAACGTTTTTTACAAGTAAACTTGGCAGACCCTTGGGGGCTTACAATGTGTGACACTAGCTAAATCAAATACTACAAAATAAGTTATTAGCATGTTAAGTTGTTAACTGAACCTTTGGCTCCTCTCAAAAAAAAAAAAAAAAACACTGAACCTTTGGCTTTGGCAATGATACAACGTTTACCAAAAACTCGTTCCAAGCGTCTTATTATACGGCATCAGTCATCAGTTTTCTTAATTAGCTCCTTTTATTTCTCTGTTAAATTAATAATAATAACTTTCCGCCCATATATATGCGTTCTTATCTTCAGCTTAAATGTGCACAAAAGGTCACGTTATTACTTTAGTATCAAGCATGCATCAGCGATTACAATTAAGGAAATGATACATTCACAAAGCATATGACTAATAAGTAAAGCATACAAATTTTGTATGTATAATTTTCCTGATGAAATTTTCTTATCATTTAAAAAGGAGATTGATAATGAGAAGTGCTCGAAATTTACCAAAACGTACATATCTATTGTATATATATCATGTTTACTTTGTGATTCTTAAGCAAAAAAAAAATGTTTAATGTGATTACAATCAAAATACACAATGCCTACCGTTATTCAATGAATAAGTCTTATTTTAGTTTAATTTGTTTCCAACGGTGTCTATTTTTTAAGTCCACCTAAAAGAAAGATTTTTTTATGTTGCTTTTCCATTGATTTAACGAAACAATGATTAAATGGTATTTTAGTCATTATGCTTAGTTCCCTTCATTTCTATGTTAAATTAATAATTCTCCATTGGAATATTTTTCAAATTTTTTAATGGTATAAGTTTGGAAAAATGATTATTAGAAACCCTTAGTTGTTTACACCTCAAAAGAAATAAAAAGAAAAAAGAAAGATAACTAGTAAATATTATTGATAATGTACTGTGACAAGAAGAAACAAATAGAAAAAAATGAGAAATATTAATGAAACATACCTGTTTGTATTTAGCAAGTGTCCGAAAAACATTACTCTTAATGCTAAGTTTGATGTACTTGTGAATATAATTTTTTTTACACCATTCAATCAAATGTTGTCATATCATTAATTCAAAGGATATTTTTGTAAGATTAATGTTGTTTACTACAAAAATAATAGAGTACTGTACTTATTGAGCGATATATGTATGAGATCGATGACGTGTCAAAATAAAACTTTTAATATAATGTGAAGCTCCATGTAAAAGCCTAAAAGGTGAGAACTGGCTGTAGTAGCATGTGAGTGTCGTGTAGTAGTAAGAAATGTTGGGTAGCGAGAGTCTTCAAAGTTCAAAGATATAATATGTAGGATTCACACAGAGAAAGACAGGACAGACAGCACAATAACTTGACCGCCCATGTCGTCGTAGAAGAAAAACAAAAACCACTTTCTCTTAAGTCCTAACACTCTGTTCGCTTGTAAACTTGCATTAATTGACGTTGCCTCACCTTCACCTATCTCTTAATGGATGACAGAAGTGAAGCCCAGGCAAGCAATGTTGCGTTACTGAGACGATAGCAACCAAACACATATTGATCCTTTATTGCTTACTATTCACCAATCCTTGCTCACTCGGTGTAATAAAGTAACGAAGATAAGAACTCCTTTCAACGACCTTTTTCTTGCCCACATAAATTTTAAGACCATACCCAAAACCAATCGATTAAAGGATCATACTTCAAATACTTTTAGAATACATACATAAAAATTCATTTTATCAATGTTTCCTCTCATTGCGTTAACCAAAAACTGCAATCAAACGAGTAATGCGGATGAAAATAAAGACAAATACTAATACCACTGAGCCACACATCTTCAGAGGATGAAAACTTGTAAGAAAATCCACATAAAATGTTATAATACGAGGAAAGATAAATTAGGAACATAATATCATAGACTTGGAACACAGATACTGATATAAAGCATTGAACAATTATTCAGCAGCATATCACCACAAATTGAAGTAAAGAAAAAGATAATAAGGCAATAAAAAAATTTGACGTATAATCAATTGAATTGGTTTTTAAATGAAACAACATTGTTGGTTGTTGATTAGAAAAAAAACTTAAATCCCAAGATGCTATATTCTCATGGTCAAAAGACACAACCTCTATATAGAGTTAACCAAAACCAATATAAGTGGCAATACATTGCTATCGACTCACAAAAATGAGGCACGGAGTCATAATTCAAACACAGATAGGAAGTAGCATAAGATTCAAGCGTTTACATTCAATTCCAGGTACTAAACACCACCAGATAAATATTTTTCTCAGCTTTTCAGACAGGGAGCATATGTAACTCTACAGTCTCTAACCAATGCAATGAGGACTATTAACGCTTGCAAATTTGAGACGACAACAACAAAGCCTTATCTCACTAGATGAGATAGGCTATATGGATCCCATGACATCATTCAACTCCGTGAAAAAACTTGAGAGGTTAAGAAAAAACCATGACAAGCCAACACTTTCCATAAAGTTAATCTTCAATTGTAAAACCCTATTCATCTAAGATATAAGTTACAGATATCGTTTTTACATGGGAGGCTAATAGAATAGAACCTTATGCCCCAAAAATGCTGGATCTTTTCTCCTTTGGTTCATAAAGATTCCAAGGCTAATAGGACATCAAACAATGCTATGATGTTTCGACAATAAAAACAGAACAAAGCATAATGAATGCCTTGCATGCAAACCAGTGTGCTGCTCCTTGACTTTTCATGACAGAAAAAAGATAATTAAACAATACAGGATATGAAGCATTTTCAATTCTTAACTGAAGAATCAAGACTAGATAGTATACACTAAGTGACAACATACATTCTACAATTTAAAGATTCCTTATTTTCTCTACAAAATAGTAAAATACATGTCATCTAATAAGAAAAAAAACTCAGTTTAGGATGATGATCCATTACAGCTAAGTTTGTATTTCTACTGAAAGTATAAGCTCAGAATGCAATGACTAGTAAGTAGTAACTAGTATGTAAGGAATTAGTAAAAAATGTGTCCACAAACAACCCACATCATATATAATACAGATGATAGATTCCATAAAAGATTATTAAAATATGAGATGCCTTCTCTAGTTCTGACCACCAGAAGCTAACAAATTACACGATAACATAAAATGCTCTAAACAAAATATTAACCAAGGTAAATATTTAATCTGGATAGGCAGAATGACACTATGTCCAATCAGATTCTGATCATTGGCACACATGGAAATATAATAGCTCAATAGGAGAATTTTCACAAGGTATAGACAGCTTCTGTATACACGCAAATAAACAGTTATCAAAGCATATATAAAAACCTCGAACTTGCTCAAACATACAGTTAAGCGTGCATAGGTCACTCCAAGATCCATAGACTTGACAGACAAAAAAATAGAAAGTTGAAATTCCAACTAATAAAAACAAAGGAGTTTCTTCAGAGAAATGCCTGGTAATTGGAAGTTGAAACCAAAGCAGTAATAGTAGATTTTAAATCATAAAATTGATGAGTACGTAAGACCTTGAAATTGGAAATCAACAAGCGTATAGCCCATAAGGTCAAACAGAAAAAAAAAAAAAAAATACATATAACACTGGATTGATGCAGAATAAGAAATAGTAATTATTAAAAAAAAATACATATAACAATGAATAATAAAGCATACTCATTCTCCAAATTGAACAGCAATTAAATGTAGTCATAGGCCCAGTCTGCTCTTTAAATCCCTGGTCTACATCACACATGTTTTGGTGTAATCTGTCAAACAAGCATATAGAACTTGATCCAACGGTAACTCCAATTCAAAAGAAATTTATTTCGTATAAATAACATACTAGAAATAGATTACTCATTATTCATAGGGTACAGTTTAAATACATGTCTACATTCTCTCATTGTTGTATACTAAAACAGTACCTAGAATATATATGGCATCACCAAGTAAAGAAAAAAAAAAAAAAAAAACTCAATTGTAAAAGAGAGGAAAATGATACAAGAGTCAAGTAACGAAATTAAATCATCAATAAATAGTTTCAATGACTTGCAAGTGTTAAAAATCAGGGAAGCTGTTATAAGATTCAGCAAAAGCAACACCATTACCAGGATGGCATGTCGTACCAATTAGAGTGTGTAGTGTTCGTAAACACTTCAAATGCTGTTGAATGGGAATCCAACAACTTTTTTCAGTCATGCTAAATTTATGGAATGTGGAAAATGGAGGTTGAGACCGCTAAACAAACGAGCCCTCAAATAAATAAATAAAGAACAAACCCTCATTCTAATCTCACCGAATGCCTTTCCTTGACTTTACAAAACCCTCCCTTCAAAAAAATGTCATTCCCAACAGTCCTTTTTAACTTCCTCTTCCACTAATATTAAAGACTAACGTGAGTGATGTGTTCCAAAGCAAGAAACAGTGACTAAAACAATTTAAGCATATAACATCAAGGAACTAAAGTGAGAATTCACTTGAAAAAAACAAACAAACAAACAAACAATTACACACGCGCAATAATGTTTCCAGGCAAGCTATAAAACAATATGTTCAAGGGAATAATTTATAATGAAGATTGACAGCACGAGAAATAAACGAAGTTATACAGATAGAACATCATAATATTAAAATATAAACCCTCAAAAGGGAACCCTAATATAATATACTATAATCCCGAATGATCAGGTTTCGGACTCGGCGGCAGCCGCGGAGTCGCCATCTTCGGCGGGGGAAGGATCAGCATCGGAGGCAGGAGTCCCGCTATCGACGGCGGGGGAAGCGATGGTGGATTTGGCCTTGACGGTGTCGAGCATCCGTTTGCTGATCTCCTTGGAGTAGACCTGGAGGATCTCGATCCCGTCGTTGTCGGAGGCGGCGGAGCTGGCGGCAACGGAGAAGGCCTCGTCCTCGATCTGGCGGGCGGCGGCGGAGGCCTCGTCGGGGGACAATGTCCCGTAGCGTTTGGAGAGGACGGAGGGGGAGGATAGGGTTTCGATGAGGCGAGTGATGACGGCGTCGCGCGTGCGCTGAGTGGGGGGCCATATGCTGAAGGAAACGCCGCCGGGGCCGAGCTTGGAGGCAGCGGCAACGGGTTGGTCTTGGGCGGGCGGCGGCGAAGAGGAGTGTTGCTCCGATTGGGGCGCGGATGTGTTTTCCGGGTCGGACATTTTCGAGAGTGCTGGATTAGGGAATCCTACTATTAGATTGGAGAGGCAGGGCGTGTATGGCAGAGTAATAGAGAAACTTTTGGCCACCAAAAGGGAAATGAATTATTAATTCGGCAAATTAAAAAATAACAATAAATTACAAGGTTGAGTATTATAAGTGAAAATAAAATCTGACTTTTAGGTTATGTTTGGGGTTAGGAAGGGAAGGGAAGGAGAAAGATTCAGGGAAGGAAATGAAGGAATATAAGAGAAGTTCTTTGTTCCTTGTTTGAGAGTTAAAAATATATTAAAATAGGAAAATGGAGAATTAATAAAATATTTTTATAATTTTGCCCTTGAATTGTGATTGGATGTTTTGTATTTTGGTGTTTTATTAATATTGGCTGGGGTAGAATAATAATTTTATTAATACTGATTGAGGTAGGATAATAATTTTATTATTTTTCCTTTTAAAAATCCCTAAATTTGGAGACAACAATTTTTAGGCTTTGGAGAAGTTTTAAAATTCCTCAAATCTTTTTTCTCAAAAATTAAAACTCTCAAACAAGAAGACATCGCTACCATATTACTACCTAAATCTTTCTTTTTTTTTCCTTTTTTTCCTTTCCCCTCTAAAATTCGTCATCCAAATAAAGCCTTAAGGTTTTACATTAACGTTATTCTTTATCTTTGATCTTCTAATTTGTAACCAAGAATTTTAGTATGTTTGATTTAAGAATAAAAGGAAAAAGAAGGAAAATGTCTGAAAAAGTTAAATTATATTTTAGATTATTTGGTATGTGACAAAAATGAGAGAAACTTTTTTTTTCTTTCTTCTTATTATGCCAAATAGTGGACGCTATATTGGAATCAAGAAGAACATGCAACGAAGTTTCACTTCTCTAAGAGCACAGAGGGCAACTATCCAAGTCATATATTAAGCCCCCGAGACCAACGATAACTATTAGTAACTTGGGTTTTTTTGCTAACTTTCCACATAAAAACAACGCGTTATTTCCGGTCCTGGCCATCTCCAGATAACCGTATGCAACACATCCGATGGAGGGGTGGGTGGTAGGGAAATTTCTAGCGTAAGCCGAGGAGATTGGAAAATTCCCATCTGAAAAAAATCTCCATGCCATGGAGTCATCATTAACACTGATGGAAGGGAAAACAAGGGCAAAGATTCTAAGGCAGATTGATGAGGCTAGGGCAACATCTGGGACGAGTACTCCCTATCCCAAGAACCACAGCTGCTGAATACTTAATTTGATTTATATTTTTGAGACATTTTATGTTTTTAGATTTCATTAAATTCTTTAATGGCAGGAGATTTGTATGAAATACTTCCTCTTTTCATATTTATAAGACATAATCAATAATTTTTTTATTTCTTATTATAAAGTTTCATTTTTTTGTGCATTAATTATTTTTTAATTATAACACCTTGAATTGTCTTTCTCTCTTCTATGAAAACTGATGAAATGAAATAAATTTTCAATAAAGTTGAAGATAAATATGAAAAAATATTATAATTATAGATAAATTTAATGTTAATAACTAAATTAATTAATTTTTTAATAAGTGTAAATTAATTAATTGTGTTTTACAAGTATGTACAGAGAGTATAACATTACTTTTTCTATTTCTATTTTTTCACTTTTATGTTTTTTAATGAACTATAGGTATATTTAAGTAGGATAAAATCGTTATAAGTGATAAAACTTTCTCTAGATATTTATTTAGGACTCGAACTTTGAATTAAAATCATTGATTAAATCATGTCAACTTAACTTAGAATTTTATGTAGTTTATCAATACACTTAGTTATTTTTACTTTTATGTTTTGTTAGAATTAGAAGTGAAACTTTAATATAAAAAAATGGAAGTGAAATAGTAAGGAAATAATTGTGAATGATAAAAATACAGTAAAAAATTATTTGGATGAATAAAAAAATAGAAAAATTATCCCCATTTATTTACGTGTGAAAGCAACCTAAAAATATATATATAAATATTTTGATATTAATAAAAAAATTTTATTCCATTATTTTTAACACAAAATATTTATTATTTAAAAATATATTATTTTATTTTAAAATATAAAAGAAAAAAGAAAAAATAGATACAACATAAATCATGTCAAATGGGAATTTGACAACTACTTATTCTCCTCCATCCAAACAAATAAAACTCATGCAATCTCTCTTATTTCAAAGTTTTGTCCACTATCACGTGCTTTTTGGAAAAATGTTCAAAAAATACTCATTTCATAATTTCTTTAATTTAAGAATGTTTAATTATGAAATTTATAGGTGTCAAATTATCAAAAAGTAACTACATATTATTGATATATATAATATTAATTAATATTTTTAATTTATTTTTAAATATATAATCTTATACCTGTATAATCTTTAAATTTCTTTCATTCAGATATGTAATCAATTCATTATTGTTTCCTTCTCATTGAAAATTTGTCAGGAACTACTCATACATCATCTCTTTTGTACAAATAATCACTTCGTCTTTGTCAACACACATGTAGTTATATATTTCCTTCTTTAAGTCATCCAATCCAAACATAGTATCAATTACAAAATTACTTTAAAAATATATAATTTTTTTCAAGATTTAGTAATATTCTTTCATTATAAATCCTAAAATTGAAGTTATTATAATATTATTAAAACTGGGAATCCGTGAATGGGTCAGCTTGAAGAACCAAACAAGATTAAAAATTACGAACAGGATAAGGAGAAAAAAGTGAAAGTCTGAAAGAATAGGGAGATAATGAAAAATAACCCTTGCTCCTTCTTGTTTGTAGAGAACATACCGAAAACTTATTTTTGACTACTAAAATCTTAAAAGTGTAGTCAGAAATAAGTATTTGGAATGTAAAAAAATGTGTCCTGAAAATTAAATTTCCAAAAAAAAAAAACTATATAATTGAAAATAAGTGCAAAAAGAAATTTCTAATAAATATTCGACGGATGGGCTCTGGCTTAAATAGTAAGAATAGAAGCCCAAATATGATGGCGAAATTAGAGGCCCAGAAGAAAAGTCGGGTTGTATTGTATAATTTGATTTGATTCCGACCCGAGTATCAAAACCCCAACCCACCACCACCTCACCACCTGCTGTGTCTCCCTCTAGTATGTGCAGTTTTCTCTGCATTTCACACTTGAAACCACAATCACAATGATCTCAATCACTTCTACTGAATTGAACTACTTAGTCTTCCGTTACCTCCACGAATCAGGCTCGTCCTTCTCTATTCATTTTTCTTTTTCGCACATTACTTTTCAATATTACATTACATGCTCATCAATATCAACATCTATTACGGTTTCTTAGTTAGGAGTATCTCTTCAATTTTCTTTACAGTTACATCACTCTCTATACCGAAATTTTTTATCTTCACTATCCGCCAACGTATTTCTCTCTTTAGACCGCAGTATTATTATTCCAAAACCATTGTTTCTACAAAGTTCGTAGATTCTGTAATGTTTGCGATATTAGGGTTATTATTATTATTTTCGTTTCGTCTGCTTACATGATTACAAATCATATCATTTTTTCCTCTAATATGATTTTTATTAAAGAGGAAAATGTGACGAAGATAACGTGATTCCCTGCCTGTTTGGAAATCGATCGTGGATGTGATTTTTCATATCCAAGTGAATACTACTGATTTTAGATTCTGCGTTTTTTACATCATGAAGATTTTTTAGGTGGAGATTCCAAACAAATTCTGAATTTCTTCTGATGGCTGCTTCGTTTCAGGTTTTACTCATTCTGCATTTGCATTCGGGTATGAAGCAGGGATTGATAAAAGCAAAAATGATGATAGCGTGGTTCCACCGGGTGCTCTTGTTACTTTCATACAGAAAGGAATTCAGTATCTTGAGCTGGAAGCAAACTTGAGTGGTGTAAGCATTTTTAATTTTTTGTTGTTGTTGTTGTTGTCTATGATACCCCGGACAAACACAGACACTTTGACATGGCTAATGTCTAAATTTAGGACACGGGGACACCACATACAAACACAAATAGTGAGATTCTAATATAATGAAATATGAGTAACATAACAAAATATTTAAATTGATGGTATATTTATCTTTTTAAAACAACCTTCAATGTTTTTTCTAGTGTATTAGGTGACGACTTAAGTGTTCAAGCCAACAAAATATAGTTTTTAAATTGGACACCTAATAAGATGTGTCGAACAAGTGTCGGGGTGTGTTGGTGACGGAAACGTGTCCAACACATCGGCACTTTGAACAAGAGAGGTGTCTGTGCTTCATAGGTTGTTTTATTGTATATTATTCAATGTTCATATCATTGTTGCTAACATGCACATAATGAATGCATTGGTCAAGGACCTTAAGCTGATTGGTGTCTGTGTTAGGTCTCCAGAGTGATGCTGACATGGATGAGGATTTTTCATTTCTACAACCTCTGGATCTTATCACAAAGGGCCCGACTGAACTACACAATATAGTAAAAGCCAAAAAGGAAAATCTACGTCAGCATAAATTTGAATCGAATAAAATAATGAATGACTGTAGTCAGGATGACGCAAGGAGGGAACGCGTTCAGGAAACAGACAAAGAGAGGAAAGAAAAGGAGAATGAATACAGACTGGAAAAAATTAGGTTAGAGAAAGAGAAGGAGCAACCAAAGCCTGAGTATAAAGAAACACAACACATCAATCAAAACCATACAGAGAAACAAGATAAGATTACTGTTGAAAATCTAGAAAATAGAGCACAAGGAGGTAAATATTGATGTATTAATGTTTTGTTTATCTTTTCTTTCCCATTAGCTATCAATCTTTTTCAATAGCATATTAGACAAGGCAAAAAGTAAAACTTTTATGGCATAGGGGCTGAGCCAATGGAGATCTCACAGAGCTCCATGTCGTCGCCTGATGATACTGCATGCAGTGATGTAAAACTTTTGAAAGGCCATACATCAGAGGTTTGGACTCATCTGTTTTCTTATCTTTCGCATAGGTTTTCTTCTCCCACTGTGGTTTATTGAAATTTATTTCATTTGTGGCAGGTTTTTGCTTGTGCATGGAATCCATCAGTTCCACTTCTTGCGTCTGGGTGAGTACAAGCCACTTCGTAAAGAAATCATATTTTTTCTCAAAAGTATCTCCTCCCTGTTAATCCATTCTATTTTGAATTAAGATAATAATTTTTTTTTTTCTTTCTGTTCATTTTATTGGCTGTCCTTTGTTCTTCTATTCATGAATTGTTGGTTGTTTCCAACTTTTAAACAATGTTTTTACTAGTTCCATACAATAATCTTCATAATAGGGATGCACAGAGTAATACAGTCTAGCCATCCAAAAATTTAAAATTTAATTTCTAACTGCTTATAAGTCTAAGGAAACAATTATATTAATCGACCATTGGAAACTGTATTTTCTTGATTTTTAAGTTTTGCCATGGATTTGTACGTCAAATTGATTGAAATCCTCAAACTTAAATACTTTGATTTGATCCAGTGTTGAATTTAAACCATATTTCATTCTTCTTTTCTAGCATAAAAATAAGATGTCGTATTTATATACACTATAACTTAAACCTGCTTAGAAAACTTACAGTGTAATTTGGTCTATAGGGACAATACAAAATGTTATCTATCATAAATTAACAGTGCAGTAAATATTTTCTATATTAAAATCATCTAAATGGTGAAGTGGCACAGTTTCTGATGCTAGTGTTATCCTTTTTCTTATTTTTCTCTTGACCAATTTAAGTTAAAAATTTGCCAATATGTTTGTATTATTAACTATTCCAGGTCTGGAGATTCAACAGCCCGTATTTGGAAAATTGCTGATGGAGCTTGTGACTCTAGTGTGCAAAATGAACCAGTAAATGTTGTGGTGATGCAGCACTTTAAAGAAAGCACCAATGAAAAAAGCAAGGATGTGACAACACTTGACTGGAATGTAAATCTATGTAGCATTATTGTGAATTAATTTTACTCTTTTATGTGTATCTTGATATGTAATGGGTCCTGCATCACTTAGCTGAATACTATGAATTCTGTCTTTCCCTTGTGTTTCAATCTTATGCTATAGCTGATATCTTTTGCTATGCCTTTTATTACAACAAAGGGGGATGGAACACTATTGGCAACTGGTTCCTATGATGGCCAAGCAAGAATATGGAGTATAGATGGTGAGCTGTTAAGATATTTTATTTACAAGTATGCATTTCTTGGCATGAAATAATGTGACTATGGACCTTTTATTCTTTGCTGTTAACTCAAGTTTTGTTTTGAGGTTCATTAGGGGAGTTGAATTGTACACTAAACAAGCACAGAGGTCCAATCTTTTCTCTAAAGTGGAACAAGAAGGGGGATTATCTTCTTAGTGGAAGTGTGGATAAGACTGCTATTGTATGGAATATAAAGACTGAGGAATGGAAACAACTATTTGAATTTCACACTGGTAAGTTTTTGTTTTTTTTTTTTTTTTTTTTTTTTTGCACACTTCTGGTGAAAAAGCTTGTCCTTTTCTGTATGGCTGTCCTTGTAATCTTAATTATCAGCAAATTGTTTCAGGCCCAACTCTTGATGTTGATTGGCGAAACAATGTTTCATTTGCTACATGCTCCACTGATAAAATGATACATGTTTGCAAAATTGGAGAGAATAGACCAATCAAAACTTTCTCTGGGCATCAGGTATCTTTTCCTAGTCAACCAGTTTGCTGATGGGATTTTTTATTAATATACTAACTTTTAATTGGAAAGGAGACAATGACTTTCCATCTCAACAGAATAATATGCTCATTTATAATCTGCTATGAGGATATTCAGTTACAGTTTTAATTTTTGCTCAAACATTCTGAAATGCTTTTGTTTCAGGATGAAGTTAATGCCATTAAATGGGATCCATCAGGTTCTTTGCTGGCTTCCTGCTCCGACGATCACACTGCAAAAGTAATCAACTGGAATTATCACTCGGGTTCGCTTAGTAGTTATATAAAACAGAGATCCATTAGTGGAGTGCAAATATACATTTCCTTTTTAAAAGAATTTACTATAGTGGTATAATGGATACATGGTATAGATAAGGGTTTTGCAGAAAAAAATTGGTGGTGTAACTGTGGAAAAAAATCTCTATTAAATTTAGTGTTTTATAAGAGAGTACATAACAAGCATTTCTAGGAAATATGACTTTTTGGTGCTTTTTAGGACAAAAAACATGGATAGAAAACTGTTTCTGAGAGTGTAAACTTGACTATCATTTTGCTATTAAGTATTTGTGAGTGTCCAATTGACTGTTCATGAAACTATGATGCAGATATGGAGTCTAAAGCAGGACAACTTTTTGCATGATTTGAAGGAACATGTCAAGGTTTGGAGAAATGTTGCCGTGTGTGCTTTTTCTTTCTATTTCCATTTATTCTTGTTCTAAGAAAGTAATGATCCTTTAGGGGATATATACAATCCGTTGGAGCCCTACAGGCCCTGCTACCAACAATCCCAATCAGCAGTTAGTACTAGCAAGGTAAATATGCTTCAACTATATAGTAGTAAGATATCGAGATATAAGGTTGGTTGGGTGGTAAAAGGAAAAGAAGGAAAGGAAGGGAAGGAGGGAGAGGTCGTGGGTTCGAATCCCTCCACTAACAAAAAACTAACATTTAACAACTAACATTGGCCGATAAAAAAAAAATATAGTAGTAAAGATATGAAAATGTGGCTCCTTGTGAAAAACCTTTTGTTTTGAAACAATGGTTTTGATAACTTGTGCCCTAAGGGTAGAGCTTAAAAATGTATACTATTAAATGAAAATGTATACTATTAAATGAAAAGTACAAGAAGCATTTGATACAATGGTTTTCTTAAGAATTAAAAATGTATACTATTAAATGAAAAGTACAAGAAGCATTTGATACTTTTTTCCCCTCTAAGTACTTAAGGTACATAATAAATGTTACACTTGTACTCGAACTGTGGCCCTAAAGGCACACATTAACAAAACCCTTAAAATAATCAATGTCCAATAAATTTGAAATAAACAAAAAAAAAAAAAAATCTGTTTTGTATTCCCCTAATACTTTGGCTTATTGTTCTTTTAAGCAGTGCCTCATTCGACTCAACAATAAAGCTCTGGGATGTGGAACTAGGGAGTGTACTCTACACCTTAAATGGCCACAGGTGCAGAAAATAAATCAATGTGCTTTACTAGCAACATACACACACAAACACTCATGCATATGGATATTTAAGAATCGATGGATGCATTTGTCAATGCTAATGTATGATATGCTATTAATAGGAAATGACAACTGAGGAATTGATGATTTATAGGCATTTTGCTAATTAATAGGATTATAGGAAATATTAAGCTAAACAGAGAAACAAAAGGAATATTGATTCATTGAGAAAAGTTGAATTTGATCTCAATACAAAGAAGTCTATAAATACATTTCTGTTGCCATGTTATCAAGAACCAACACTAACTGAAAAGATAACGGAATAATTGTAATCTAACAACAACAAACTGTAATAACAGATTGGATGGTGTTATACTCCCCTATACAGTCGGACTGTGTGGATGAAGATATCAAGGAATCCTATCTTGGACATAAGCAGCTTTTATGAGGATATCTGCTTATTGGTGTTGGGATTTAATGTGAAGTAGTTATAGAAATCTAGAGTAAACATGTTGACTGATTAAATGGCAGTCAATATATGTGTTTAGAGCGCTGATTGATTATCATAGAAAACCATGACTATATATCAGTAACTAACTCAAACTATCTAAGTAGCTACTTTAGCCATAACAATTCAGTGGTAACACACACCATGGCTCAGTTCTCGGCATTTGCTGAAGAGCGGGACACCAGGGGTTGCTTTTTTTTATTTCCAAGAGATCAATGCATCCCAAGAAAAATGCAGAATCTTGTGGTCTATTTCTTGGTCACAGGGCAACTTCTCAGTCCACAGCTGCTAGTGCAGATAACTTTAGGTAAGAACTGGCTTGGAGAAGGAAACCTGGTGGACTGAAGCAGAAAGACGAAGAATGAAGGAGCAGAAGCAAGGATAAAAAATCTTCTGATACCATATTAAGCTAGAGAGAGAAAGAGAGTATTGATTCACTGAATTTGATCTCAGTACAAAGAAGTCTACAAATTCAGTTCTGTTGGAGGGTAATCAACAACTGACAATAACTGGATTCTAACAGTAACCAACTGTAATAACAGATTGGATTGTGTGATAGGAAATGAAGTTCTAATTTTCTGTAGCGTAGAATTTAAAAATTGTCTATGTTCGAGCATATTTATATTATATGTTTAGCATATTAATACATTGCTTTCTGTTGTAACACTCAGGGATCCTGTATATTCCGTTGCATTCAGCCCTAATGGAGAGTACCTGGCCAGTGGCTCCATGGATAGATACCTGCATATATGGTCCATGAAGGAGGGCAAGATTGTAAAAACATACACCGGAAAAGGTGGGATATTTGAAGTTAATTGGAACAAGGATGGTGATAAAGTTGCTGCTTGTTTTTCAAACAATATAGTTTGTGTTATGGATTTCCGAATGTAAAGTATAGGATAGGATTACATACTGCTACTATTCATTTCCTATAAGCTAGTTGTTAAAGCTTTTATTTACAGGGCCATTTGCTACATTTCCCTACTTCGAATTTACCCGGTTTTACTTGGTGTTCGGTTTATTTACCAGACGGGTATTTTTATTTCAAAATTATTAAAATTGGTGTAGGATTTGAATTACTTACTTAAAAAAATTATAAATAATTATTCATTATTAGTACTATTATTATATTAAATTTTTTATAATTTATTAAATTTTTTCATATATTTATTTTTTAAATGTTAATCATGTTGATCTACTTAAAGAGTAAGTTAACATTTATAGTTAAGTTTATTGCAAAATAAATTATGTCTTATTGTAAATTATATTTTTAAGTAAGATGATGAACGTTATATGGAACTTTAAAAATATATTTATATTATATAAATAAGTTTTTGATTTTTATAAATTCTTAATGTACATATTTTTATTTTTATCTTAGTGTTAATTATTACAAACTAGATTTTTAAAATAAGTTTGTAGACTAGATTAGACTTTCATGTAGGTCAGGTCCATATCCTTTAAAAAGTCTTTGATGTCTAAGCAAGTCATACTCATGTTATATCCTTTTAATCCCGATCAAGTTGAGGCTCAATGGAGCTTGAACAAAAAAATTTGTGTTAAAATTACATAAGAAACTTTATAAAAAAATTAGTAGATTTGAAGTATAATGTACTAAAAAACTTATTATACCAAAAATGTTTTCTTTAGTATGACTTGCCGCTAGGTTAAATATTATTTTAACTGAGTTTGTGTGCACAAAATTATGGTTTTGGTCTTGGATTGAAACTATAGGGGTGGAAATAGGCCTGATAACGTGTTAGGAACCTATGGCCTGACCTAGTTAAGGTATGGTTTGGTGTGGCCTATTTATTAAAAAGGTCAATTTGAGTTTTTAAAAAGTTTTTTTAATTAAAAAGATCAGGTTGTAGGTTTAAAAAAAAAATCACTAAATCTGAATAGTGGGTCTGTATAAATTATAACTTATAAGATTATATTTGATAATTTATAAGAGAAATATATCTAATGTTATTTTTTTACTTTTAATTATTTATTTTTATTTAATTAGGCTTTGTATATAGACTTTCAGGTCAAGTCAAACTTTTATGTAAGCTAGACTCAAACCTTAATAACTTATTTTTAATAGATAATAAGTCAGACTTAGGCTTAGTGATAATAATGTGAGTCAGACTTAGACTTGTCAAAGTCTGGTCTAACATGACCTATTTCCATCCTTACTTGAGAAAAACGTAACAGTTTATGATATTATATCACAATGGGATTTAAGCATGAAAATTCAATAATTTCCTTTGGTCGAATGATTAATCAATCAAAAAATCTTAAATTTTTTTTTTCACATACATCTTGGCTTGATAACCCAATTCTTTATGTTAATAATCAACTTAAAATTCATATGAATAGAATTTTTTATTGATTGATAATATGATTTTTTTTATAAAACACAACTATTAAATTCATATTATATATTATTTGACATTGTAAAAAAATGAAAACTTATATCATTAACACTATTGATAAAATTTCACAAAAATTACGTGAACCTTTTTAAAACAAGTTTTTTTTAGTAGTATAAAACAAGTAGTTATATGCTTATTTATTTAACTAATATTATTTATGAAAATAAATTTATTATCTCTATTTTATGTTACGAATTATTTGTAAAATAAAATAAAGAAATTAAAATAGTATAAAACATATATCACACTTTCCACATAAGGTTAACATATTTTTTTAATAAAAATAGTATAACATTAAATAAAATAATTTAATAATTTAAGTTGCAAGTAAAAAAAAAAAAAAATTAAGAGTGATTTTGATTGGACGGGATGGCGGAAAAGAAGCGCGCCCACCCGCCATATGAAAAATTCTCTTTCGTGTTGCAAAATAAACCCTAAATCTAAACTACACATCTCAATTTGATACCAAACCCAAATTCTGAAAATTTTCAAGACACGCCAAACCATTTTCATTTTCATTTTCGAAACCGCTCTTTTTCTTTGTCTATCCATTATACATAAACATGACAACACTCTCTCACTCACCCAACAACACTTCAACTCCATCTTCTTCCATCCGTTTGCTCTTTCTCAATCTATTCCAAATTCACAACACACACAAGGAAGAAGATGGAGACTCGTGCCGCCGCAAAGAGAAAGGCAAACGCCGCCATCGTAGTGGTTGTCGAAAAACAACACCCCAAAAGGCAGCGTGTCGTGTTGGGTGAACTTCCCAATTTACAAAACCTTATCGTCTCCAAAACTCAAAATCCGCGCAAAGAAAAACTCCATTGTCGGAAGAAACCCAATGCGAAGAAACCATCACCCACAAATAACACCCTTTCTTCCCCTCAAATCGACGGATCTTATGTTTCGGACATCCACGAGTATCTTCGTGAGATGGAGGTCAGTCTGATTTTTTAATGTTGTTGCTTTGTTGAGGTTGTTGGATGTCTCAATTTTATAAATTTATGGTTTGATTAGATGCAGAAAAAGAGAAGACCAATGGTTAACTACATTGAGAAATTTCAGAAAATAGTTACACCAACCATGAGAGGAATATTGGTGGATTGGTTAGTGGAGGTTGCTGAGGAGTACAAGCTTCTCTCCGATACTCTTCATCTCTCTGTTTCATACATCGATAGGTTTTTATCAGTTAATCCAGTCACTAAATCAAGACTTCAGTTATTGGGTGTTTCGTCCATGCTCATTGCTGCGTAAGGCTTTACTTCCTGTTCTCAATTTTGCATTGCTTTGTTAATTTTAATCTGCTTAAACATTAAAATTGCATTTTTTGCTTCTGATTTCTGAATATGCAGAAAATATGAGGAAATGGACCCACCTGGTGTGGACGAGTTTTGCAGCATCACTGATAACACGTATGACAAGGCAGAGGTAAATATGCAATGCTATTTATTTTTTGTGGGGTACCAATGCCAAATTACTTTCTTGTTTGTTATTTGTCTTCTTTTCTCCTCACTTTGGTTTTCATGGTTATTGGTGATATATAGGTTGTGAAGATGGAAGCTGACATACTCAAGTCCCTAAAGTTTGAAATGGGAAATCCTACTGTAAGCACCTTTCTAAGGTAAGGACTTTATATTGTAAAATGTGGATATTTAGCCTATGTCAAAATGAAACTAATTTAGTTATTGTTTCAGGAGGTATGCTGATGTTGCTTCTGATGATCAAAAAGTAAGTTGAATTGCCCTTCCTATTCTTCATTTTCTTAAGAGCTTTATTGTGTTGTTTACTAATTGTTTTTCTTTTTCTTTTTATTGTTATTTTCAGACTCCAAATTCGCAGATTGAACATTTGGGCTGCTATATTGGTGAGCTAAGTTTGTTGGACTACGATTGTATAAGATTCTTGCCTTCTATTATGGCTGCTTCGGTTATATTTCTTGCCAAGTTCATTATCTGGCCTGAAGTGCATCCTTGGGTTAGTATTTTTTTTTCCTACGCATATAGTGATACATTTCGATCTTTATAAGAATAAACATACCTGTGTTTCAAGGCACTTAAAGTTCAGAACCTATTGCAGACTTCTTCCTTGTGTGAATGCTCGGGTTACAAGCCATCTGAGTTGAAAGAATGCGTTCTTATCCTGCATGACTTGTATTTGTCAAGAAAGGCAGCGTCCTTCAAAGCTGTTCGGGAGAAATACAAGCAGCAAAAGGTGATTGTTTTTGCATTTTGTTTGTTATAATATTATTTAATTCTCGTTATGACAAATTGACTGACTAGAAATCTTCTACTGGAACAGTTCAAATGTGTGGCAAACCTGCCTACCCGTCCATATGTACCGAGTTGTTACTTTGAAGACCAATGATACAGTGAATTCCTTGATAAATGGTCGAACCGACCATTGTTTGCATGTGCATGGGTTAGAAATTTGATGCGAAGGTTTGTGTCTTTGAATTGCAAGGGCAGCAGAATCACATTAGATACCAAAGTTCAATTGCCTTTCCTGATGAACTATCAGGGACAAGGCCTTTAAAGAAGGATCAATTGAGAAGATCTTAGAATGTACAACTGCATAGTTATCATTGAGGCCTTGAAGGAAACACAGGACACAATCATGTGTTCAACTGCATACTGCATGTATTAGGAGAATTACGGTGTAGGATAAGGTGATTGCATAGTTCTTCCAGGGAATTTTCATCTTGGTGAGGTAGTTGGTTATAGACATATCAGCTTGTTTTAACGATAAAAGATCACTGAGTTTGAAAGATTTGAACAAAGTCGCCTTGTGAAAACAGTATTTAAGATATTGCTAGACATCTTTGCCATCATTGATCCACAGAGGATGTTGGTTGCAATCTTGGGGGAAACTGAGTGATTCAACCAAGAAAGCATAAGGGTGTTACAGTGCTTCTTCTAGGCAGCAAACAAGGGATCTTGATCTAATTATAGGAGGCAGAAGGATCTTGAGATGTAGAGAAAGGAGTCATGGTGAGTTCAAAGAGAGTTAAAAAAGGAAGATTATTCAAATGATACTGTCCGATTGTATGCATTGTGTTTGTTTTGATGCAGATTCCAAAATAATTTATTAAAAGTGGGTGTTTGGGTTGGGACTCGCATTCACGGCTGAAGCTAGTTTTTTTATTCACGTTAAAGATGTGGTAAATGTGGCTCTAAACATCAATAAAACATACACCTCCATATAAAACTAATAAAAAAGCAATTAATTTGTAAATTAAACGTGATATATATATACACACACATATATATATATATATATATATATATATATAACTCTTTTGTAAAATAATCAATTATTTAACTTATTTTAAAACTTTAATTTTGTCTAATATAAATCACATAATTTACTTAAATTTATTGCAAGCTAATCACATAACGATTGAGCCATCGGTTTGGGTGAGTGCGGGTTGGGTGGGTTGCATCCAGTGTTGTTAAATCGGCGAGTCGACTCGGTGGAATCGTCCGAGTTAACGAGTTAGCGCCCTAAACCGAGTCGACTCGGTAGTAGAATCGTTTTTGGAGGTAAAACCGGTGAACTCGCGAGTCAACTCGGTTAACTCGGTTGACTCGCCGAGTTGACTCAGTGGGTATAAAAAAAAATCTTCTCTTCTGGTCCATTTT
>PYAF01004627.1:1820830-1835468 GCA_007407185.1 Glycine tomentella
TAGGTTTAGTTATTTGGGCCTCATTGCTTTCTGCACCCATTTTTTTCTTTCTGCAGTTTGATATAACATTTTCGAAATGGGTTTTTGAGTTTTGCACCCCCTTGAAGTAGACTCTTATATACAATTTACGTTTTTACGATTTTACGATTTAACTCATCCCACCGATTCTACGTAGACTCTACGATTTAACAACACTGGTTGCATCGGTATGTACCCAAAGTACCTTTGTTTGTCTACTTCAATCACTCTCAAGCCATCATCATCTCCTTGTCACTGAACATCGCCAAACCTACCATTAGTGACAACAACACATCACTGATCAAAAGCACAACACGATCCCAATCACAACCCCTACCCAAAGTACCTTTGTTTTATGCAGAGACATTTAGACTTGTATTTGTTGAAGCACAATAGAAATGAAGAAAATGAATGGTTGAGGGTTCGAAGGAGCGAGATGATGCGAGATTGCAAGGCTATAGAGAGCAACACGATGTCATAGGGAGTTACGTTATAAGAAAATGTTAACAGTGTTTGGATTTTAGTTTGAAACCTCCAACGGATGTTTAATTCATTCCTTCCTCTTACAAGCTTTTCTGTTCAGTGGAAATTCAAACACACTAAATTATTGGAACAGTGAGCCCAGTGCCACGTTTCGAATTTAAAAATACCACAATGCCACACTAACAGTATTATTTGCTAGACTATCATGTGGACTAATTCGCTTCACATCCTATCATATGGACTAATTCGCTTCACATCCTAATGAATTATGTCAATTGATGTGGTGCCAGTTTGTTGGCCACGCATTTCACTATAGGTGTCAGTGAAATACGTGGTCAAAACGGGTAAGACACGTGACAGACACAACGTAATTTGCTTGGTTCCAACGAATTACGTGTCTATGAACAAAAAAAAAAGTTGTTGAGAACACGTGCACTCGTAGATGAATTCACTGTAAGCCTTAATGAATTACGTCAAATGACTCACTAGTTAAACTCTTCCCCCCCCTACCCCGATCCCTTCCTCACTCCCACTCTGACTCTCACTCCCCTTTCCTCACTCTCCAGCATCCCTTACTCTCCAGCATCACAGGTAAGTTTTTTTTATTTTTTTGTATTTTTTATTTTTTGTAATTTAGTATTATGCATTTTAATTTTTGTAATATATTATTAATATAGTTTTAGTTTTTAAATAATATTTACGTTTGAGATTTAAAACTTAGGTTAGAGGATATTTAGTGTTAGTTTATGATTGTTAAGTTATAGATACATGATAGATATATTAATGATATTAATGTATAATAAAATATAAAATGTTACAAAAATTACATGAAAAGTTTGTATAATGTGTATTATAATTTGACATAAGTGCATTAAATTTTGTGTTTTTATAAAATTTAATAGGCATATTTAATTAAAAATGACAATGTTAGGATATTTAATTTAGGTTAGGCATTTTTAATTTAGGATTGGTTATTAATTCTTTTTTAATCAACATAGGCTAGGCATTTTTTTTTAATTAAGCTATAGGATATTTAATTTAGGTTAGGTATATTTAATTTAGGAATGGTTGTTAATGATTTTATTTACTAAGTAAAATTTAGGCATATTTAAATTAGTTTTAAGAAATAATGGCTAAATTTGCAGAAAAAAATTTCAATATAGGTTAATGGAACAAGATCAAGATGTCCCGCCGCCCTCACCGCCTGGTTCTCCATTGAGCGTGATTGACCCTGGTCCATTCATACGGGAGAAACATATATCTACACATGTGTGGAATTCCCAGGGAGATTCAACCGTGCGAGATCCTATACTTAATGTTAGGCATGCCGCAATACACGATCATCTAGCTATACCTAAGAGATCCACCTGTGTCTCCGTAATCACGAGGTAAGCATATTCAATATTGTGTAATTTAATATATTATGGTGTTTTGATTGTATTGTAATGTATATGTAACTGTGGTATAATTTTTTATTTCAGATCGACCACCACCTTGTTTCATTGCTTGTAAAGCGATGGCACCCAGAGACATGTACATTTCATATGAGCATGGGTGAGGTCACCATCACCCTGGAGGATGTACATCATTTATTGGGGCTACCAACGGATGGTGAGGTTGTTTCGGGCCATCACGGACGACATAACTTTTAGGATATTATTGGTGACCTTTTAGGGGTTGAGCCGACTGTCGGTCGGGATTCACACGGCGATTTGTTGGACCTCTACTATTTACAGGACCATTTAGATGTTTATGCCGTCTATGCTAGCACAAAAGTTGGACGTATGAGATACACTTGTGCATTGATCTTGTGTATTTTAGGCGGTATGTTGTTTATTGACACCGCCTCCAGCTTTGTGCTCGCTCGATACTTGTTATATCTGGATGATTTCCAACGGATAGGTACCTTCAGTTGGGGCTCTGCAGTTCTTGCAGCCTTGTATAGGGAGTTGTGTAAGGCGATACGTCCAGGACGTCGTGAGATGGGTGGATGTGCGTTGTTATTGCAATTGTGGGGTTGGACCACATTCCCGACTATCTCTCCTAACTTGCCCAGGATGGAAAATCAGGATGTCATAGAGCGTGAGATATATGCACACATGTATATGCGCGAGATATATCCTTATCTTCAGAATCCATTTGTTTGGTTGGTTGGGTTGGTGATGAGGATACATCTCTATCTTCAGGATTCACCAGCGACTCTCTGTTAATGTCAATGGAGGCAATGAGTGGGACAAAATGTTGACTGTTTGACTGTCGACCACAATTTAATTCCGAATATAATTCGATAAATCTGGGTCTCCTCCGTCGGATGTGCATGCGTCTGTAACTAAGGCTACATCGGCATCATCTACAATATCTACAACAACCCATTGTACCAAGTTTCCCAATGCACATCTAGCAGTCAATCAAGAGACAAATTGACCCCGTTGTAATCCCAACTTCTTGTAAATCATTTTCATCAGATCACGGTAGTTGCATCCTGGGGCATACGAATCATTTTACTTTCTCCTTCAAAGACTTGACCATTCGGTCCAAAATATCTCCTCCCATTATAATATACAATGGTGATTAAACCATTTCTACTACCACTCATTTTGTAGAAATTGAAACGAAAAGTAATAGAGCATTCGAATGAGGAGAACGTGTGTGGTGATGTAGAAATGGAGGTAGGGGGTTATATAGGACCAACTTCACTGGGTTGGGTAGCAAAATACTGAACCTATTTTGCTATGCCCTTGAGTGAAATACTAAGGAGCTGACACGTGTAATGTTGTGTGAGTACTCCACGTATTTTGTTATGCCCCTCAGTGAAATAGGTAAGGAGCTGACATGTGTCCTGCCCCTATTCTGCCCGGTCACTAACACTTTGATCACGTATTTAGCTGGCAGCTGTAGTGAAATACGTGGCCAACAAACTGGCGTCACATCAGCTGACATAATTCGCTGGGATGTGAAGTGAATTAGTCTGTGTGGCAGTCTGGCAAATAATACTGTTGGCGTGGCATTTTGGTACTTTTAAATTTGAAACGTGGCACTGTGATGACTGTCCCCTAAATTGTTAGGGTTTTGGAGACTACAACTGGCACATGTTTGGGTTTGCACTATTAGACATAAGATTAGTATAATATATATAGGCTTTACTTTTGTTTTATTATCTAATTTCGGACAAGTTGGATTTCGATGAGTTTATAAAATAAAGTCTAAATTATGTTTTTTGTTGTTGTTAAAGTTGGATTTTAGTTCTGAAAAAAATTTATTCGTGTTTTATCCTCATAAAAATTATAATATATTATTTTTTTCAAAATTAAGTTTAGTTATATCTAAACTTATATGACTTTTTTTTATTTTAAAATTTAAATGCAATTTTATAATAGTTAAGAATAATCATAAATTATAGAGAAAAAATACGATTTGTGACAATTAATAACATAGTTATAAAACCTGGTTCGGCTCGGCCGGTTGAAACGGTCCAATTGGCACCCGGTGTCATGACTGGGTCGGGTTGGCCATCGGATCGCTCATGCATGTGGCTCGGTTTGACCCAGAGAAAACTGGACGATTTTGGGAAGAACCGAAAACCCGGTTGATTTTTAGGACTCGAATCGGGTTCTGCACGTCGTCGCCGTCACTCGACTCAACCACCGCCGCACTGCTCGTCACGCCGACCTCACCTCTGGTAACGCAAAGGAAGAGGAAGAGGAAGCGTTGTGAAATGGAGAAGCTATGCAGTTGCAGGAAGCGGAAATGGAGAAGATAGGCTACAACGAAAAAAGGCTTAAGAGTTAAGAGGAAAAAATTCATAATGAGGTGCTGTGCAACTACAGGGCGGAAGCGAAAATGGAGAAGTGAAATGAGGTGTTGTGCAACTGCAGGACGAAAGTAGAAATGAAGAAGTGAGTGAGGCACACAAAGATGTATATATATATATATATATATATATATATATATCATTAGGAGTTAGGTTTACATTTGGGCCAAATTACTTCCTCTACTCCTTTTTCACTTTTTGTACTCCTCTTGCTCCTTTTTTTATTAAAAATTGAACTTGTGTTTTAATTTAAGTAATTTCTACTTATACTCCCTTTTATTATTAATATATTTTACTTTTATTATCAACTTTAATACTTCAATTGTTATTTTAAATTTTTTTAATATATTTTTTTAATCAAATAATGTTAGTTATATACTTATATATAATATAATTTTTAAAATTTTAATATAGACCATGTCAAACCAAACTAATTATTGATCCACTGGATGGATTACTGACTCAGTTATCCAATACCTCGACCGGGTCAATGACCATATCGATTTTTACAACTATGATTAATAGCACAAACTGTAAGAAAAAATAAAATAAAAACACAAGAATCCGATTCAAAACCCAAATAGAACAAAACAAAAGCAACATTTAGTTTAATAAGCCCCTGTATTCTCTGTATATTCCCACACAAGACCAATTCCCTCCTAAATGAATCCCCACAAGAGTCCACCTTGCAGACCACGTGATCTTTCCATCGAGGCAAATTTAGATTGTTAGCCTCCAATAATTCCACACTATGAGCGTGTTTGGATGCTTTTGAGAGTTTTTTTTAATAAAAAACATTATTTTTTATTAAAAAAGTTCTCAAAAAATTTAAAGAGATCTTATGTATATAAAAAGTCTTCTACTATTCCATCAAAATAAGATTAAAAAAAATATTATGATATTTAATAAAAAAATTTAGAATTTTTTAATGTCAATAAAATCTAGTAATATTTGATTGAGATTTTTCAGTTTTAAAAAAATATTTAAATTCAAAATATTCAAATTTGATGAATTATCTTATTGATTAGATTGTGTCTTTTTAAGTTATATCTAATCCATTAAATAATCTCATCCTAGACTTTTTTTTTTTTTTTTTCCTTTCTCTCTTCCTTGAAAACGATAATATTGGCAGGGTAACCTCTTTCTTCCAACTTCACACGTTTTTTCTGCTTTTAGGTAAACAATTCTTTCTACTTTTATTTTTGGGCTATTGCTGTTAGGTTAATGGGAGAAATTGATATAAAGAATCAATAAAAAAAATATAATAATTCTTACACGGCGTGGCTGGATTTTTGTTCCCGTGTAGTTGTGGCTGTGGCTGTTAGTGAATTTTACACAACCTACCGTGACGTTTAAAATATAAAATGTAACTGACAGATTGTAGTTCGATGGAAGTTGGTTCAAATACTGGAGTCTATATCTCTACAATGAAAGGAAAAGAGGCAAAGGAAAAGAGAATTATAAAATTTTTGGGTTATGATAATTTTGATTGTTTTTCTAAAAATTTATGAAATCCTTTAAAATCTTATAAATCTAAATAATTTTTTTTAAATTTTATAAATTCATAATTTATAAATTTCTTAAAATTTAATCTATAAAATCCTAATCATAGAAGTCTTTAAAAAACTTCTTAAAAATCAATACAATTCTACTCTTTTAAAATTTCACCTCAATTTCACTTGTACTAAACAAAGACTAAAGGTATCAGAGCAATCACATACAAGTGAAAATACGCAATTGAACTCTTCTAAGAGATTGGAGTGTTATTGAAATATAAAATTCAGTGTATTTAACTCAATACCGTTAAATGTCTTAACAAAAAACACAATACCATTAAGGAATAATTTAAAATTTTTAAAATAGTTTTTTGAATAAAATTGTACTAAAAAAAAAATTACCAAATTGTTCTTCATGCATACGATTTTCTAATGCTGTTTCTTATCTACACATCTGTAAAGGATTTGTACGCCATGCTTGGAGATTCTTACGTTTCTTTTTCATCCCCAAGCACACGTATGTTTTATATTACATTAATGGGGTGTGCAAAAAGAATCACACCGATCCAAAACTGAAACAAAATGTTTTGAAAATATCAAACCATTTTGGAAATAAAAACTAAATTGAAACACTTATTAAAACAATTCAATTCGTTTAAGTTCTTTAAAAAAAAATTGATCCATAGATGGTTAGAAAAATGAATAACTGAATTAAAAACTAGACTGAACCTAAAAAATAAACTGTTTTTTAAAAAGCCAAACCAATCCGCTTTTATATAATGGATAAAAAAGGGACCAGTTCAGATTTTAAAAAAAAAAATCCAGTTTTTGCCCAGCCTATACATAATTGCTCCTAAACCCATGCATTCCTCTACTACCTCTTATAGCAATAACATTGAAAATTTTTCAATCTGACTAAATCTGAGATATACCATTGAGGCCTGTAGAAAAATAGAACGACAACATTATTTATTTTCATTGTTAAAATTATGAAGATTCGTAACTTCATTGTACAGAGGAAGGCAGAAGATGATGTTACAAAAGAATAAAAGCTAACCACAAAGATATTCATGTTAATTGATACGGAAGTTAGGAACTAACAACAAATCTGATACCTGATCATAATTACAACACTTAATTTAGTTCCCTAATTTTAGTACTTTCTTTCAATACACAACTTGATAATAGAGGACCTTTGCTATTGGTTGTCCAACCAGATTAGATTATCGTTGAACAAGCAGCTCGCGAAAGGCATCAGTAATTTGAGATCCCTGCAGTTCAAAGCAATGAAACTGTTAGTAAAAGGTGAGGCAAAACTTCAAAAAAGCCTAACTTCTCCACCCGAAACCCATAATTTGAGAGATAAATAACAAAATGTAAAAGATCCAGAGCATGTACCTATCCAGATACGTTAATTGCCAAAATGCTTTTAACTTTTTCACAGATTCTAAATTAATAGCCATAAGAGTAAACTACTTCAAAAATCGTCTATTTGTCAAAATGAGTTATATTTGTCAAGAAACTCCCACTGCATCACTGATCTTCAAAGTAATAACTTGGTACAAATGGAGGGGAAGGCAGGTTTGCCACGTATTTGAACTGTTCCAGTCAAAGATTTGAAGTCACTCAATTTGCCATAATGAGAATTGAAGCATATATCATAACAAAAAAATGCAAAAATAATCACCTTGTGTTGCTTGTATTTCTCCCGAACAGCTTTGAAGGACTCAGCCTTTCTTGAAAAATACAAGTCATGCAAGATGAGGACACATTCTTTCAACTCAAAAGGTTTGTAACCCGAGCATTCACACAGGGAAGATGTCTGCAATAAGTTCGCAACTTTGATTGCCTTAAAAATCGGGTAATAGCTTATTCTTTTGATGAGAAATATATAGCACAATCCACAAAACAAAATATGAAAATACTAACCCAAGGATGCACTTCAGGCGAGATAATAAACCTGGAAAGAAATATAACTGACGCAGCCACATTAGAAGGCAAGAATGTTATACAATCATAATCCATCAAACTTAGCTCAGCAAGATAGAAGCTCAGAAATTCAATCTTGAAATTTGGACTCTGAATATTAAAAAACAAAAACAAAATATTAGCAAACACAAATAAAGCTTTCGAGATAATGAAGAATGCGAAGATAAGTTCAACTTACTTTTTGGTTCTCATAAGCAACACCCAAAAACCTCCTGAAACAACAATTACACCCAATTACTCAAATTAATTTCACTATAAGGAAAGATAAATATTCAGATTCACATTCACAATGAAAAGTTCATACCTTAGAAAAGTGATTGCAGTAGGATTTCCAATTTCAAAATTTAGGGACGCAAGTATTTCAGCTTCCATTTCTACAACCTATGTTATCACCAATACCCATGTAAACCAAAGTAAGTGGTAACATAGCATAAAAAGAAGAATAAAAGAACAGCATATTTACCTCTGCCTTTTCATAAGTGTTATCAGTGATGCTGCAGAATTTGTCAACACGGGGTGGATTAACTTCCTCATATTTCCTGCATATTAGAAAAGAACACAACCATGAACCTGTGATGCTTAAATAGATTAAGGAGAGCAAACCATTGTAAAAGTTAAAAGCAAAAGCTTACGAAGCAATGAGCATGGAAGAAACACCGACCAACTGAAGCCTCGATTTGCTCATAGGATTAACAGACAAAAACCTATCAATGTATGACACGGAAAGATGAAGGGTTTCTGAGAGAAGCTTGTACTCCACAGCAACATCCACTAACCAATCCACCAATATTCCTCTCATGTTTTCAGTAACCTTGAGCTGAACTCTGTCCAAGTAGTTAAACATTGGTCTTCTCTTTCTCTGCATTTGATAAATGGTATAAAATAAAATAAATTTAGACACCCAACAATATCAACAAAACGACAACCTTTTCGGGTTGGACAAAATGAAGATTGAGTAAACGTTAGAAAACCAGAAGTACCTCCATTGCACGAAGACAGTCGTAGATGTCGGAAACATAAGGTTCATCAATGTGGGGGGAAGAAAGGGTGTTGTTTGTGGGAGATGGTTTCTTGACATTGGGATTCTTCCGAGATTGGAGTTTCTCTTTGCGCGGACTTTGAGTTTCCGGGAGAATAGGGTTTGGAATATTGGTAAGTTCACCCAACACAACCCGATGCTTTTTGGGGTGTTGTTTCTCAACCGTGACTACGGTGTCAGCGTTTACCTTTCTCTTTACAGTAGCGCGAGTCTGCATCTTCTTCCTTTTGTGTTGCGTTTGTTGTTAATTTTTTGGAACAGAGCAAAGAAAAAGATTGAACAAGACGGAGTTAGAGTGTTGGGTGAGAGAGAGAGAGAGAGAGAGAGTGTGTTGTCATGTTTTTAACAAGACCAAAAAGCGGTTTTTGAAATGAAAATGAAAGTGGTTTGGCGTGTCTTAATTTTTGGGTTTCGTTCCAAATTGTTTTGGGTTAAAAGGGTAATTTTCAAATGGCGGGGAAGGCGCGCTTCTTTTCCGCCATGCCATCCAATTAAAACCATTCAAATATATTTTAATGGGCTCATAATCTAAACTACTTAATTAGTTTATTCGATATATATTTTATTAAAAAATAGGTATTTTAATTCATGTAATTTTATATTTATTAATATTTTTAAGAAAATTAAAAATAATTATAAAATACATAGAGTAAAATTTAAATAAAAATAATCAAAATATAAATAGACTTTTAAATTTATTAATTATTTATGTATTATATTTTAAAAATTAAAAATCCATGTAAACAATGTTAAATAAAAAAATACATTTATAATGTTAAGAACCGTGTTTTATTACTTCAATATATTTTTATTAAATAAATAAATAATACGGATTTTGATATATTTAAACTTTTTTATAATTTAAACCAAGTTAAAATAAAAATAATGCATAGAAATAAAAATAATAGAAAAAGCTTTTATACTACTTTCAACACGTAACAAAAAAAAATATAAATAATGAAATTTGGAACAAAAGCTTAAAAACAATATTCAGTTTAATAATAGTATAATGGAGCACACGTTGAGCAAGTTGAAAGACAAATGGAGTCAAGTTGAAACCAATACAGCACCATGTGAGAGGATAGGGGAATGAGCACACTTCTATTCTAATGAAGAAGATAAATGTATAATAGTAGCTCTTTTTCTCATAAAGTTTTATAATTTTTTATAACTACAGATATAAAGGAAGAAAAAATATATTAAATTACACGAATAATATGATAAAAAAAAATAGAGTAAAAAAATACTATACTCTCTTTTTCCCCCAACACTTCAACTAAATACCGTGGTTATCTGATTTTTGGATATCGTGTACAGATTCTTATCACGGAGTAGGAAATACTATAAAGAAAAAAGTAAACGCCGATCGAGCCACATCACACCTTTTGCGTGGTTTTCTTTCATTTTCTTCCCACTATGAATAGGTTTGTGTGTTTTTACTTGTTTCTATAGCGGATGGATTTTCTAGAGATGTATATAATATAGGCAATATTATATATTTCCTCTACAAAGCATTTAATAGTATTTAGTTTTACTAGTTACTATTATTTTTTGCAATGCATTTCATTTGTTGTGTTTCACTAAAAAACTCTACCCTTTAAGTGCATGTTTGAAAAAAAATTCACGTTATTGTATGGATTGAAGCAAACATATATTAGTTTATTTTCTGTTATTTGATTATGTCAAAATCACATAAAGTGATACACTTATCTTATCTTCTTAGAAATAAATTATTGTTCATCTTATCCCTTATTTTCTTATCTTTTATCTTTTTAAAAATAAGTTATAATAATTTTATCTCTTATTTAATAACTATGCCTATATTTTATACATATAAAAACAACCTCTTTAATGAAAAGAGATTAGAAAGAAGATATGCACTATGGTCAAAGTATATGTATTTTCTATATGAAAAATCTCAATACACTATCGATGAATGATAATAAAAACATAGAAGATCCTAAGTCAAAAGTCAAATTAGTTTGAAAACTCAAATTGTTTACAAATTACTTGATTCACAAATAATTGTAAATCACTTTCAGAGCAAACAAAAATAGCAATAGACAAAAACTGTTTATGATCTTAATTTTTTCCATATTTGATCTAATAAATTTTTATGTATATAAGTGTGATTAAATCATTTAATTTTTCTAACAATTGTTGCTTCAGTATCATTTTAATGTTTTGATGCGGTTTTCTTGCCTTAACGTGATCTGCAACATGTTTTCAAACACACACTAAGTTTCCTAGTCACTATTAAGTTTATGAAGTTCTTAATCGAATTGGGACTGGTTAAGCTAGGATCCGAGTACCATCAAATGTTTAACAAGGTTCAAGAAATAATCCATGTGATCCTGATAACTTTCACTTGACTCATATTCTTGTCTCAAGTTTACCTCTTTCTAACACTTGATGATTAATATCTTAAAATTTGGTTTTTTTCAATTTCAATATTGATCTCAAACATAAACTTGGCAATTTTATTAGCTCAACAGAGTTTCTCAAATTTTTCATCAAACTAAACCTCATTCTCGGGGGAATTTGTGGATTATATCAAAGAACATTTCCAATTTAGAAGAATTCTAAATTTACACCAATAAGATCAAGATCAAGATCCCTTGTATTCTGCTTGAAAGCAGTATAACACCCTTGTGCTTTCTTGGTCGAATAGCCCAGTCTCCCCCACAAGATTGCAACCAACATCATTTGGATCAATGTTGACAAAGATGACTGGCAAGATCATAAGTACCGTTTTTCACGAGGTGACTTTGTTCAAATCCTCTGAATTCAAAGTGATCCTTTCTGATTAAAACAAGCTGATATGTCTATTACCAGTTACTGCACCTCATCCTATGCCGTGATTCTCCATATGCACGCTGTTGTTAGACTGCCAATGATAACTGTGCAGTAGCACCATCTAGGATCTTGCTAATTGGGCTCTTTCCTTTTTAAAGGTCTTTCCATGATTGTTCAACAGGAAAGGCAATTGAACTTTGGTATTTGACCTGATCCTTCTTCTGCCATTGCAATTCAGAGACACAAACCTTGCCCATCAATTTTTTAAGCCAGGCCATTCCAAACAATGGTCGAACAAACCACACTGTTCAACACATGCTTGGTCAAGCATGATTTAAAAGATACCAACTTCCACAAGAGTATATCACTTCAAAAAGTCTTCTATTTTTTCAAATGAGTTTTATTTATCAAGGAATTTCCAGTGCATCACTGTTCTTCAAAGTAATAACTTGGTACATGTGGAGGGGAAGGCAGATTAGCCACATATTTGAACTGTTCCAATAGAAGATTTCTAGTTACTAATTTGTCACAATGAGAATTGAAGTATATTTATGACAAAAGACATGCAAAAATAATCACCTTGTGTTGCTTGTATTTCTCCCTAATAGCTTTGAAAGATGCTGCCTTTCTTGACAAATACAAGTCATGCAAGATGAGGACACATTCTTTTAAATAAGCCGGTGTGTAACCCGAGCATTCATACAAGGAAGCAGTCTGCAATAGATTATCTACTTTGAGTGCCTTGAAACACGGCTAAGAGCTTATTCTTTTAAAAAGAAGAGAAATATATCATTATTCATAACTTAATATACTCACCCAAGGATGCAGTTCAGGCCAGATAATAAATCTGGCAAGAAATATAGCTGATGCAGCCAAAATAGAAGGCAAGAATATCAAACAATCATAGTCCAACAAACTTAACTCAGAAAGGTAGCCAGCCAAAAATTCAATCTGCAAATTTGGAATCTGAAAATAAAAAATAAATAAAAACTGACTAAACAACACAATAAAACTTGTAAGACAGTCAAGAAGAGCAAGTAGAGGAGTAGAGCAGTTCAACTTACTTGTTTGTTCTCAGAAGCAACATCAGCAAAGCTCCTGAAAGGATAACTATCAATTAATCTCATTTCAACATAGCTAAATATTCACATGCACAATATAAAATCCTTACTTTAGAAAGGTGTTTACAGTTGGATTTCCCATCTCAAACTTTAGAGTCTTGAGTATGTCAATTTCCATCTTTACAACCTATAAACAAAAGTGAGAGGAAAAACTGACAAATAACAAATCATAACATAATTTGGTAGCATACATAATAGACTAGTAAAGCATATTTATTTACCTCTGCCTTTTTATATGTGTTATCAGTGATGTTGCAGAAGGCATCAACACGGGGTGGGTCATTTTCTTCATACTTGCTGCATATTAAAAAAATTGCGATTGTTATGCTAAAGCATATTAAAGAGAACAATTAAAAAAGTGCCGAATCCTTACGCAGCAATGAGCATGGATGAAACACCCAGCAACTGAAGCGTTGATTTACTAACAGGACTAATAGACAAAAACCTATCAATATATGAAACAGATAGATGAAGGGTATCTGGGAGAAGCTTGTACTCCTCAGCTACCTCTACCAACCAATCCACCAGTATTGTCCTCATAGTTGCCGTAACTTGTTTCTGAACTTTCTCCATGTAATCAATCGTTGGTCTTCTCTTTCTCTATGTCAGAGAAATCAGAAAGTCTTAAAATTAAGAAATCTAACAACCTCAGCGAAACAACAACGGTGTCGATTTGGACATAATTGAAAATTAAAAAAAATCAAAAATACCTCCATTGCATAAAAATACTCAAAGATGTCTAAAACATAAGATTCATTGATCTGGGGGGAAGAAGAAAGGGTATTGTTTGTGAGAGATGATTTCTGCGTATTGGAATTCTTCCGACATTGGAGTTTCTCTTTGGGTGGATTTTGAGTTTCGGGGACAATAGTGTTTGGTAAATTGGAAAGTTCACCCAACACAACGCGCTGCCTCTTGGGGTGTTGTTTTTCAACTATGACTATGGTGGCAGCGTTTGCCTTTCTCTTTGAGGCGGCGCGAGTCTCCATCTTCTTCCTTGTGTGTTGTGAATTTGGAACCGAGAGAGAAAGCAGAGAGATAGAAGAAGATAGAGTTGAGGTGTTGGGTGAGTGGGAGAATGTGTTGCCATGTGTATTTATAATAGGTAGACAAAGACAAAAGAGCGGGTTTTCAAATGAAAAAACGAAAATAGTTTAGCGTATCTGAAAATTTTCAGGATTTGGTTTTGGTTCCAAATTGAGATGCTTAATTTAGTTTTGGGTTAAAAAAAAAACTTTCATTGGGGGAGCAGAAGAGAGCGTGCTTCTTTTCCGCCAAGCCGTCCAATCAAAAACTCTAAAAAATATTTCTTTTTATGATTAAATTTTTTATTATATATTTATTATTTAATAAAAATTTATTATATATTTATTATTTAATAAATTTTTACTTGGATTGAGTTTTTAATTAAATAATAATTTTATATTTTTCCTAGACGCTTATTTTTAATCTTTGATAAATTAAAAAAATTATATTTGTTCACTAATAAAAAAAAATCATTTATTATTAGTTAAGCTAAAATAAAGTTTACTAATTTATTAAGAAATAAATATAAAATTTATTAATTTATCAATATTAAAACAAAATATTAAGGATAATAAATAAAAATGTTATTTTACTAAGAACTCAATATAAAATAAAAAATTATTAAGAAATAAACATAAAAACAAGATATTTATTATGAATAAAAATATTTAACAAAAAAATATAACACCTATATACTAGTTTAATTTCATTATTTTATTTTACAATTAGAATGTAACACATAATTTAGATAATACTCATAAATTTCTTTTCATAAATAATAGTTAAAACAATACACATATATCTCTAACTTCATCACCTGAATTTCATGTGCACACAAAATTATTATAAAAAATTGAGT
>PYAF01004627.1:1843283-1869488 GCA_007407185.1 Glycine tomentella
AACTTTTTCTATAATCACTTATAAGAGAAAAATAATAATAAAAATTTTTCCCATAAATTAAAATAAGTTAATTTGTAAAAAAAAACTTTTCTAAAAATTAATTTTTAACTTAATGCATAGAATAATTTTAATTTATGAAAAAACTTTTATTTTTGTTTTTTCGAATAATTTTATAGCATATGGAATATATCATGCACAATCTTAAATATTAGTTTATTTTTATTTAAATATCCAAAATAACTATTTTTGTGTATAGAATGATCATAATGAGGTTTCAAACTACTCAAATCTCTTACTACAAGATCAATCCTAGTATGAACTTATATATTCAACATATCTGAGAAGGAAAAATATATCAGCAAATTGGTAAGATTTTTTAAGAATACATTGGAATGATCGATGGTGGTTAGGAATTGTTATAAAGTGAGCTTAACCATATCTTTATATACCTGTGGAGAATGAGTGGCATGAGAATTGTACTCCTCCAAAACACACTGTGCAAGCCAAAAAAATTGTAAGTTGTCTTTTAATTTGAAGACGTTTCATAATTTATTAGTTTGATATACATAAAAATAATAGCAGGTTAGCAGCAGTAGTAAATTTATTGTGTGGCTACAAGTAATGGTAATTAAGCAATTGGAGTATATATTGGACTTACCTTTCGCAGTTGCACCTGTTTTAGAGTTTCCCGAAGGACATATTCACGATATTCAGCCTCGCTGAGCGTTGTGATCTCTGAAGGATCACCTTCAAATATCCTAAAAAATAGTGTGAAAAAATGGTGAATTAATTATATTCTCTCATCAACATACCAGAATTTGGTTTTGGTTTTGATTTAATTGATAAAGCAATGATAAATCAAAGGAACCTTAGTCGCTTCTCCATCTCTTCCAAATGAGACTTGCAAGTGAAAATTTTTCTTCGAAGATCCTGAAGCTCGCATAGAACAATCAGTCGAACACAAATATATAAGATCAATTGAAGCTGGAAATATATTTATCATATTATACACAATGTTTGTTAACAAATACCTCAATTTGGGAATCTGAAGTCATTGGGCTGCATTAAAACACGATAAAATTGTAAATAATCAAATGCCAAACAACTTCATTAGTAAATAATTAATAAAAAATACCAAATAATACCTAGGGGCTTGACATATTTGACCATGGCCAGCTTCATTTTTCAACTTACTAAGCAACTTTTGAATGTGCTACAGAGACAATGAAAAAATTAAATTTCAAATTAATACTTCTAAAATCAATGTTCAGTTCAAAACCTTATATATGTGATGCAAGACTAATTAAATTACCTCTTTATTATGCATCCTTTATAGAGTTTCACGGCAGCAAGAGTTTAAATTAAGCCCACATGGTCGATAAATCAAAGGTGGCAACATTAGGATAAATTGATTAACTAGTATTAGGTATCAGAAGTTAAAAATACACAAGCTCTTACCTTCCGTGTTCACCCTCCGAAAGATTAACATATCGTTCTAGAATTTCTTCAATGCTTTAAAACATATATTTCAGAAAAATTGCGAGTCATTAGATTCTTCAATAAAGAACAAAGCTTTTGAAATAGAATAGACAAAATCAATGAACGAATGAATCTTCTAGATTAACTTAGATTTAACTCCACCTAACCGAGAAGACAAGTAAAATATAAAAATAAAACCGAAAAAAAAAATTCCATCTATTGCTTAAATTAAATATCTTATAAATTTAATTTTATAAAGATACCTTAATTACTATGTCCTAAATTTCGTAAATTTAACTCGATCATTTTAAGATCTGAGATGTCCGATCTACCTTCATCCAACGGTTAAAATTCTGCGACTGTATATGATTGCATGGAAATTTTGACAGCACCGAATCCAGTTCCCACACACACAACACAACACATGCAATAGAAATAAGCAAACCTTTTGTTGCCAGAGAAGAAAGTGGCTCTTCCTGATGGGGAAAACATGATGAGAGCCACATCAACATCACAAAGAACAGAAAGTTCGTAAGCTTTCTTGATGAGTCCATTCCTCCTCTTGGAGAAAGTGACTTGCCTATTGGTTGTGTTCTCAATCTTTTTGATCGGAAGCTTCACTCTCCCCATATTTCACCTGTTCTCACCATAAATAAAAAGCCTATCAGATAAATATATAGGAAAAGGAAACACAACCCCTCATAAATGAGAGGTTGAACCGAAGGCGGTGAAAATAGAAGAAAACAAGGGAAAAAGAGGAAGAAAGGCAGGAGATAGATTTTGTCTGTATCGGGCCATTAATAAAAGGTGACGCAAGAGGGTTAAGAGATGGCGGTTTAACTTGAAGAGCATATTAAGCACGTAATTAATTTCTATAAATCTTGAATCTCCCTGTTAACATGTTTATTTTCTTACCTTGGTGGCTAGTGCTGCAACATGCATCTCACAAGAACCGATTTCAAAGAGGAGTGGAATATAAACACCACTTTAAACTTTTTTATTGTCACTTTATGATATTTATGCTTCTTTCACTTTCTCTTCTCAGTCATTAAATAGGATGATGAGTATAGCTGTCATAAATACGAGAAGAGAGAGAATTTGTCCCGAGAAAACTTGCACAAGAAGCTGTAACACTAGCTAGTTCATGCTGAGAAGCAAAGATCAACAACTTTTGTTTTTTTGTTACTAGTTACGAGTGAAGGCCATGGCAGAGTTGGGTAGATGCCAAAAATGGGGCTGGCTAAGAGGGTGAAAGGGACAAGCTTGCGGTGGTTTAAAGCGTGATGGAAGATGGAGGACGATTGCGCGTAAGTAATGGAAGATTTTTTCAAATAAATAAGAGTTACAGAAGAAGTCATTGCCACGTCTTCAATTTTCTTGTTTTCTGTGATGTGTGAGGCTATTCTCACATTTTCGCACTTTAAGTGCGTCTCGCTGTATGTTTCAGTGGGGCCGAGTATTGGTAGTGACTTCCGTGGGTTCTATAGATTTTGAAGGGAGTGAAAATCGATGATGCCGTGAATATTTGTTAAATCTACCGGTGGTATTTGATCATTTTGGATGATTTTTAAATATAATTTACTAAAAAAAGTTGGTCTTCCAATTATTTATTTGTCCTGAAATTTTTTTGTCACATCAAATTTGAGTGGCATCATTCAAAGTGACATGTTATTAGTTCATCTTTTATCATGTACTGAGTGATATCATTATATTTTGTAACACTCCTTCAAGTGAAATTTATCAAAACAAGTGACACTATTTTATTCCATGATATCATCATATTTTATAACACTCCTTCAAATGAAATTTGTCAAAACAAGTGACACTATTTTATTCCACACCGTAAGTTAGTCTTTTGTCATATAGTGAGTGACATCATCCCATTCCATGTCACTCTTTCATGTTGTCAAGTAAAATGTTGTCTCTTTTGTTTTGTATTAAATAATTATATTTTAATAATTAAATAATTTAAGTAATTTTAGGTTTTAATAGTTTTAATTTAAGCGACTTTAATTAATTTTGAATGTTATTTTTACTTTTATAAATTGTTGGTCTTTAGAGTAAAAACAACATTCAAAATTAATTAAAGTCATTTAAATTAAAATTTTTAAAATCTAAAATCACTTAAATTATTTAATTATTAAAATTACTTAAATTAAATTAATTATTAGAATTATTTAATCATAATTATTAAATACAAAACGAAGGAGACAACCTTCATGGTGGCGCCTCTTATGTAACACTTGTTAGGTTGACATCACTTTTTTTGACAACCTGAAAGGATGACATGGAACAAGATAACGTTACCCACTACATGATAAAAGACGAACTGGTGGAATGAAATAAGATGATGCCACCTGTTCTGACAAGTCCATCTGAAGGGGTGACATGAAACAGGATGACGTCACCTACTACATGACAAAAGAGATGAATGGGTGGTGCCACCCAAATCCAATGTAGCAAAAATTACTCATGAGTGATAAATAGTTTAAAAACAACCCTTTCAACTAAATTGTTTGAAAATCACCAAAAATGATCAAATCTCCTTAAATATACTCCTAAATGAGTAGAATCAACATAATGTATTTGCATATAAAGATGTAGCTTCAACATTTTTTTCTTTCTTCTTTCTTAAGTTGCATTTCATAACCCGTTTTCCTACCCAGAATCCCCTCCCAACCCAATTTGTGTTTCCACGTCTATTATTGTCCTCTCCTTTTTCCTTTTCCTACCCTAAACTCTCCCTTCCATTCCCCCACCCAACAAAACTCAGGGCCTGTTTGATAAATCAAGAAATGAAAAATTATAATTTATTTTATTATGTTTTTTCTTTTATAAATTACTTAAACAGTGAAATGATATTTTAATTCATTTCATTTCAATCCATTCCACTAAATTATATTATGATACACTTTGTTCCTTTATTCATTATCAATCCAAACATAACCTTATTGATTGTTTGGCAATTATTATTTATTTATTTTATGTTACAAAATAATTATTTAATTGAAAAATAAAAATATGTGAAGTTGACGTGTTGCTTATGATGTCACTATCAATTTTGTTCCATTTCACCACATTATATTGTTGAATAGAAACAAAGTTTTAGCAGGGTCTACACAAATTTTTCTCTCCTTTCACCGTATAACGAATAACTAAAATTTCTCATTTCAATCCTACTCTATCTCATTTTATTCTCTGGCAAATCATACCAACCAAATGTAGCCTTCTAGAGAAAAGAAAATAAAGTAAATAAAAAAATACGAATTGACTTTTATTTATCATTATTTATATCTTCTTTTTTCACTATTTTATTTTAATTTAATTTATTTTATTTTATTTAAAAACCAATAAAGATTGATTGAAGAATAAAAAATAGAATGTTTTTTAAGTCTAAAATATTGATCGAAACATGCTATCAATTTAAACAAAAATAAAGTAGAAGTATGATTAGAATGAGTTAATTATCTCCAACCATTAAAAAGCTTATGTGTTCAATTTATAGATCTATGTCCATCATAGAGTTTAATTCAAAAACTTTTTTGCTTGGATACATGCTTTGAAGTTTTAAACCTTTTATTAATTTTTATAGTATTTGTTTATTTAGCTTTTAACTTTTACAATCTCTATGTGAAGCTTATCTTAATTCTAGGTTTCTTAATCCGATTTGCTGCATATTAATTTGCGCGTTTTTCTATTTCTTGTTTGCACTTGTAAAAAATATCTATTTTGTTTGTTGTTACGATTACTTGTCAGTCTGTGTATTTTGACGACAATTGTATAATTGTGATTTGCTACTGGTTGAATCTTAGGTTTGTCTTCTTTCCTTCATTTTACTTTTATTAATTTGCGTCTGCTGAAATTTCCTGTATATTTGTAACGCATTAACGTTGTTCGTTAATAACTTCAGCCGAAGACTTTTTCTAACGTTGATTAATATTTATTTCGTCAATTGATTTCCTTATGTTGGACCCATGCGTAGGTTGTAAATAGTGCACTCTTGTTTATCTCTCATTACTCATAACCTAGAAGCTTGCAATTCTCTGTGCCCACGGCCATTATCGACACATACGCTGATACACATGACTCCAAAAAAACAACACGACATATTTTCAGATTATGAGTAGGTAAGTAGGGAGATATTTTAGGCAGTCTTATCTTTACATATATAAAGATGTTGTTTTCTGATTCGAATTCATGGCTAACAAGTCATCAAAATACAACTTTATCACTGTGTTAGGATTCGTCCTCTACCCCAAACAAGAACATTAAAAAAAAATGTAAAACGGATATGGAAAATAATTAAAATTATAATAATGACCTCCTAATGTTCAACGTATGTGTCATTCATATACCCATCAATCACACCAAACGGTTACCTTCATAAAAGAACAATGAAACCTTCTAGTCTCAACTTAAGTAAGTGATCTACTCTACACACACTTCTGTATCTCTTCATGCTACCTTGAATTGAATCAATGCTCTGTTATACTGAGCCATGCGCACTATACCATCCCAGCATCAGCGGTGGCAACATGCTTGGATGCTGCCTCCTCTCACCATTTGGATTTGTGGCATGTAATTTTTCATCTTCTTTATGGTTCCCTCCCTCCCTTGATCACTCTTTCTCACGCATTGCCTTTTTCTTTTCTTTCTTTCTCTATGTTTCTGTTTTACAGTTTCAATCACACTCCGTTATGGTTATTACGGCGATTCATGCATCCTGCTTGGCCCTGCCTTGTCCCGTTTGATGAAGACCAGTTCTGTTTTTGTGAAGTAGCTTCAAGTGTCAAACGAGGACAATAATTAAGTTATATATTCTTCGTGCCTTCAACGAGGAGAGCGAGTTAAGCTCCCAAACTAATTGGACAGTGTCAAATTTCTTCCTTGTTGAAGCGTATAAAAGCAAGGTAACATTGTAACAAGGTTAGGTTTGGTTTAAAGCAGTTACCCAGAGAATTCCTTTGAAGAAATTGATTTTTCAACTTCAGGGAATTTCTTTATGGTTAAATCAGGGTTCCACCATCCGTATGAGGTGGGAAGCACTCACTACTAGAAGTTTAGATCAGCTGCATGGGATGGTGATCAAAGGTTAATTGAGAGGAAATCTCATGGCTATCTCTTCCTTCTCTTTTCTGAGTATGAATTTCAGGTTTGTCTCAAGAACCATTCTTATTTCGCAGGAGAAAAGAAGTTTGAACTACTACAGGCCAAACAAACGAGCTTCCTCAATGCAATTGCTCTTCGCAAGACTGTTAATGCTAATTGATTCTAGAGTTTCGTTACTTTTTACCTAAAAACTGAGTGAAAGGCTACCTTAGTTATAATAACCCAAGTTTTGTAAAAAAAAAAAAAAAAGATTATTATTTTATCTGGCGCTGATAGCATAGTACTGTAGCTGAATCTGGCGCTAATAGCGTGGCACTGTAGCTGAAGGCCAATTTTCACTGTAATTTGGCGCGATTAGCCCCAGGAGCGACGCTGTTAGCGCCAGGATTTGACAAGTGGCGATTAGCGCCAGTAGTGCCCTGGAAAACATGTTTTCTCTGGATTTTGGTGCGGATAGCGCCAGAGCACGTTCTGGGCCAGTATAAAAGGCCATTCACGCGTTTTGGAGGGCCAAAACCTTCCTTCTTCTTCCTCCCTGTGTTTTCTACCATTGATGACCAGAGAAGCTTCATATCTTCTCCATTCTTCATCTAAACACTTCCTACCCAACTAGAAAGTTGATTAGAACCCCTCTATGAGCTAGATTCCAGCTTCAATCCTTAGAAAAAACCATAAAATGGAGGAATCCCGTTCTCTAGGGAACTTTGTAAAACTGAGTTTTAGAGGAGAAAGAAGGCGATTCAAGGACCCCAGAGCTTAGAAAAGTGATCCTCCAGCTTTCCTCGACAGTTTAGAGGTAAGAAACTCAAGTTTTATCGATTGATTTGTGAAATGGTTCTTGGGATGAATAATAACCAAACTGTATTAGGGTTGAAATTAGGCTTAGATTCTTTAGAAAAGTATGATCAGGAAGTTGTTCTGATGAATATTGAACTTTAAATCATGACTTCAGATGAAATTTGGTTTTGACTCTGAGATATGTATGAGTAGGAAGAATGTTGATGAAATGGAGGGTATTATGATATATATGAGCCTTAGTGCTTTTACAAAAGTTGTTCAGAAGGCTAAATAAACGATGAAAATGTGTTGAAATAATTGTTCTAGTCAAGTTGGATAATTGTTGGAATATGGTCTGGTTAGGGCATTGAATTGAGCTTATGCAGAGTCTAAGGGGACTCTAAGATCTTGGCTAGACCAAGATAGATCCTGTTGAGGGTCTGTGAATCGTCTATAAGGTGGTTAGCTCCGATAACCGTAAGATAGAGAACAGAGAGGTTTTAATGGAAAGAAATAACATTTCCTTTCATTCTAACGGTTGAGGACCATTATTGATTGATTGTTTTATGCCTTGTGTAGGGCGTAATAGTGATCTTGCTGGTGGTTGTGACCACGAAGCCAGGAGAGCCGATGTAGCGCTGAGAGCAGGTAAGCTCTTTGTTTTTGGGAGTGTTTTCCCTTGCTTGTGTTCCACCACACCCGAGGCGGTGATGGTTATTGTATGTCATGTGTATTGAAATTGTGTGTTACTGTTTTATTGAGAACATGTATATGATATACACTGTGATGATGTGTTGTTGATTGATGAGTTTTCTCCGGCCAGTAGAATAGAGTACTATGGATTTCCGTTGGAAATGTACCTGTCACAGATGATCTCCCCTCAGAATTGCCATAGGTATCCAATGAGGTCCTAAGGGAATGTACCTGTTCAGATGATCTTTCTTAGGCATTGAATTAAGTCATAAGGGAATATACCTATTCAGATGATCTTCCTTAGGCATTGGATGGAGTCCTGAAGGATTGTACCACTGGGTGGATGATCTCTCTCAGACCATGTGATATGTGCATATCTATTATATTGTTACACCTGTGTTATGATATACATGTGATATGTTTTATGGGAGCCGTGATGGCTGGATTGTGTGTGATGCCAATTTTGATATTATATGCCATGGAAGTGAATCAGGGGGAGGAAAGACCTCCAAGGACCCTGAGTTTACTGAGATTGTTATCTCACTCCTGTTGGGGATTATATGTTTTGCAAGTGATGCTCAGGGAGCTGATGGTGGATCCCAGGACAAGAAGCCCGTGCAGGGATAGGTTCTGTGTGAATCTTAGGCATAGATTTTGAGAGCTTGTTGGCTCATCTATTTTGATTATGCCTGATGCTTTGTACCCTGAGGGGTTATGTACAGTTTTCTATAAACATTGTATATTATAAGAATTCACTATATATAATGTACAGTTGATGTTGTTAATGACGTTTGATGACGTCATTTCGTTTACTGCTTCCATTTTGAATTATCTATAATAATTGCTGCGCTTAACAACCATAAGTTAATGTTAATGAACCGGATGCATACGAGTCGTTACATCAGTGACATAAACAATTAAGCATTGGCTACAATTTTGAAGCTATCCATTAGAATTTGTGCAAAATCAGTTTGTAAAGTGAAAATAGCTCAAGCTGTAAGCATTACTTAAGTTTTATCTTTTAGTAAATGTGAAACTGGATTCACCTCCTCACACCTATTAGAGTGAAGGTGTATGAGGCTGCATTTTAAGGTTGGTCATGAGTATCTGCAATTAAGGTGACTTAACACTTTCTATTCCAATTCATAGAATTTGATGAGGCTTATCTTTCACTTTTGTACACTATTTTGACTATGTTATTAGTCAACGTGAAATCTCTACACTATTTTGACTATGTTATTAGTCAACGTGAAATCTCTGACACACTCCCCTCATGACACATGCTGAGAGCAAGACATTTGCAAGTGACTTCAATTGCCTAATAGGTCCAATAACAACTTTAGGATAAACTTTGATACCATATTAGAATTTCAATTTAGGTTTAACTCAACTCAAAAACTAGTTCAAGAAGTGAGGGTTGATTCTATTTACTATATACTGTTTTAGCCATATTATTAGTCAATATAGGATCTCTAACATATTATGTTTGAAGTGCGTGTATAGTTGATTATATTTTAAAGAAATAATATCACTTTTATCTGAAAACTTACAGCAATTATTAATTCTTCCAAAACAAAATTCTTACCAAATATGTACCAAGATATCCAATTCTATGATTTTAGGCCAAATTGTCTATGATTAGCATAGGGCTAATTAAGTATATGGAAATTTTGAAAGAGGCAGGAACATAATCTTGACTTTTGTGAACATTGCTAGGTAAAGAAGCTGAATACAATGTTGAGGAAGATAATATATACCACATTGGGGTTCTAAACATGAATGCCAGGAACATAATATTGACTATGAAAGTTAATGTTTCGGCAAAGGTATATGATACCACCAAAGGCAAGAAGATGTGCTCTACTGCCAATGGATTGTGTAGGCTCAGTTTTATCTTCCCTAATACTCAGTATGTTATTCTTCCTGCAACTGGCAAAGTAAGGCATGGCTAACCTTGTCTGACTCATTTATCTTTATGTATCTTCACCAAAGTAATTCAACAACACATGATTATATTTACGTCGATTGATTACAGGTTGATGGGGGATCGTATGTTGAAATTTCTTTTCTGGTTCGTGTGTTGACCTACATATTACTTTTAGGTACAATGATTAAAATTTCTCTTCTAAAGTCTTTTGGTTTAATTATACTTTTTGTTAATAAACATGACTTATTTTTCTATGTGTAGGAGCTCTTATGATTGTTATTTATCTGGTTCTGAAGTTCCTTGGAGTCTATGAAGGTGGTGATCAGAATAGTCATGCGGCAGTCGACGTCACATACAGAACAAGTAATGTAGTTGCAAGGCCAACCGAAACTGAGTCCTTGATGCAAGTGGAGACAAATCGATTGACATATGGAGCAAATGTAAAAGATGATGAAGAAGAAGATTCAGGAGCATCCAGTAGCTCTTCAGAGGAGTTATATGATGAAAAATTGTGTTGCATTTGTTATGATGAACAACGCAGCAGCTTCTTTGTTCCTTGCGGACATTGTGCCACTTGCTATGACTGTGCACCGAGGTACCTCGCTGCCGAATATTTTTGTACGCATGCTTTAATATACAAATTTCATAAGATTCACATTAGAATGCATTTTGCAGGATTTTAGATGAGGAGAGCATAGTGTGTCCTATATGCCGAAGGCTTATTCACAAAGTTCGGCGATGAATTTAACCATAACTCGGATGGTATTTCTTATTCCATCATAAAAGGTTTTTTTTAATTACCAGAAACAACGTTTTCTTTTAAAATCAAAACCTGTTATTTTGTGTAAAAAATTTCTACCTTATATATCATTGTCACGTGATGGATAGATAATTTTGTTTCTAAAATATGTAATCATAGAATTGATCTAAGATTCATGCGTATAAAAAACCATAGATAAACATTTTAAATAAATCTCAACATTTTGAAGAACTAATCCTTAATTCTTGACTAAGAGATACTGGGGTTAAAAAAAAATCTACCACCTGATAGTCATGGGCACTTGAAGTCATTTTATGTTGAAAATAGTATCCTCACCGATAAAATCCTGACACTAATTAAGTAAAAGGAATGGAAGCGGTTACTCTAAACCTTTTTCCCTATAAACTGTTAATATAAGCTCAAATTTACTAAAACAATTGCTAGTCTGATTGCTGGAATCAGGAACCACCACGATTCATAAATTAAACCATAACTATTTTTCTAACTTGGGGACATAGTGTTTTGACCCAAATCGCCACAAGAGCCAGCTGGTGATAGGAAGTGATTATATCAGCTTTTGAATTATGGATAGAAAGTTCACAACGATGTGTCGAATTTTAATCTTCAATCTTGAAAATAAATATTCCCAAGCTAAAGTGCGCCAAGTGGTTTGCCAAAAGGGTCTACAGCGAAGCTCCGTGTGTGGTTTGAAATGGTGCTGCAACTGTTCCCATGGACTATATTACATGCCAATTTTTCACTCCGTTCGTTCTTTCATCTGTCAAGGGCTCCAACATTGTTCTGAGTGGAGAACAATTGTCATTTTCTCTCTTGCAGTCTCATAATATACTCTCACATCGCAGTCACAGCAACCCGATTTTAGATGAAGATTTTCTGAATTTGCAAAAAGCTTTTGCAACTGAATAAATCCATGTGCTTGGCTTGGAACAACCAACATAAGAGAGAATCACAAAAGGGAGCCGGTGAAAGTGTTTCAGGATGGCCCACTTTACTTTCTTATCAAAATCTGATGGCTCATGCAGATGCTAATTAAGAGCTAGAAACGAAATCGCCAAAATTGAAATTATATATATAGTAGCACGCCCTGTAGCACCTTTTGGATTCAAGTTGGACACTCTTCTAAAAATGGTGCTTATCGGTTAGTGTTGACACGCGAATATTTTCAAACAACCATAAAGTGCTGAGTATCAACTAGGTTATATTATGTTTTCAGTTCAGCACATTGTTGCGCTTTCTTGTAGCTTTTGGAATTGTTCTCTTTAAACAGTCTTGTTGCAAGAGACAATTAATTAAGTACAGTACTATACCCCGAAGATGTTCCTTTGTTGGGATGTATGAAGATAGAACACTTCCACTTGGGTCCTCGATTATATGGATCATTAAGATTAAAATTTAGTTAGTTAAAAGATTATAACTTTATTAATAGAGTATGAAATGCCAAAGTAATAAATAAGAGAAATAAAGGATATACTTCAAAATTACAAATAATTTTAATAAAAATGACAAAATTAATTACTTTTTTAAACTATATATTATAACCTTAAATTAGAACCTGATCGATCAATTTATGACTGGTCCAACATCCAAAGTTTTTAATTAGAACCTCATAATGTTCTTACGTACTACAAATTTTTATTATGTGGTAATTGATCCTCCTGCAGATTGCATTATTGTTTTTCTTTGTTTAGTACTTTTTTTAGATGATTTTGCGCTGTTACAATGAACACTAACGTTTACAGTTTTGCAGGACCATATATATATATATATATAATCATGTCGAGCAAAATGAGGAGAGAGAGAATGAACAGCTAGCCAAATTAATTTTTAACTTCTTACGTAACTGATGGTATACTGCATGTTGGCACTTGCAAAAAGGTTTGGCAAAACTGCAAAAGTAGTCAAAGATTCGATATGAGCTTCTAGCTTTTTCATAATTAAGTGTGAATTTAAATCTCCTACTGCATGTTATTTTTTTCCATTTGATGAATAATCTTCTCTAAGAAAATCTACTTATGCTTACTAGTTAATTAGTCGAACAATTGTAATAGGATGAAACTCCTTACACAATATCATTGACGCTGCCAAGCAATGCACTACTAAAAAGATGACACCTGATAAAATATTAAAAAGTTACATGAGAACAGAAAATGCAAAACTCATCTCAATATAGTGTAAAACAATTGAAATTAGCTAGGACTGCAAGTAAAAGTCATTTTCATAAACATCAATTATGCACATGTTATAAGACAACAAAAACTTAACGTGGACAATAATATTAGTCTAATTTGTACGAAAATTAAATTAAATTTTAACCAAGGACTCTTGCATCATGGGACAGTTCATACTAGTTTTGCACCATTAATGCAGGGCCAGTGCTGCCGCAGCTTCAGTGTCGGCGCTTGCGCGTAAAATACTCTTTTTTTTTTTTGTTTCTTTCTAAAAATTATTTTTAAAACCAGAACCATAATCCTTTTAATTATTTAATTATTTAGAAAAACTTACAGACTTGCTTAATTAAACTGAAGATTAGAGGCTCTAAAGGCTTCCAATATCCTTACTCAAAGTCAAAAGTAACTATTCCATGATCGGATGTAATGCAAATTTTTATGTTCATAAAATTAATTTTATTTATATTTATATATAATGCAGGTATGTCAAGACAAATCACATTAAATTAATGAATGATTTTATGTGTTTTTTTGGTACAGACGTATTATTTTATGTGGGATATTCATTCCAAAACTAAAATTATAAGAAAAAACAAAAGTTTGATTCCACGTGATTGCCACACGCCCATTAGAGATCACGAAAAGGATTGGATGAGAACCAAAGGGTCTAGATCAGATTACGTTTCTTGGCTAATTAAAAACGCCCAATACCTATTGTGGAAAGACTTAATAGAGCTAGCACGTAACACTTGCTTAGTTGCTACTACGTATACAGGGGTCAAAAGTCACCAATACATTCATTTTCTATAATTAATATAAATAATTAAATATAGTGACATTTCACATTTGTCAACACAAATCTTTATTTTTTAATATTAAATGCATATATATTACTATAAAAACAATAGAATAAACATAATAATATTAATAGCTTTATGAACTTTGAAGAGTTGTTCTTATAATACCATTTCATAAATAAATTAATCTTCTTAACGATTGTATATTAGTAAAATAAAAATAAATTTTTATTATTATCAATACATTCTGTTGCTACTTTTAATAAATACAGTAATATTTTTATTTTTAATAAATATTTCTAATACATTTGTTAACAAGGTGTAATAAATAAAAAATAAATAATTGTTGCATTTATGAACAAGCAAATACTACTTTGTAACAGTATTTATTTTTTATTTAAAAACTAATGTTGTTTTGACTAACTATTGTTCAATAAATAAAAATGACAAATTTAAGTTTATAATTTTATATAGACACAATTTAACAACAACAAAAAATTTAAGAAGAAATATCAACACTCTCTCGAATACTTTTTCTCAAATACTTTTTCTTTGTGATTTGTTAGAATTGATTTAAAATTATCAATTTTTATAGATTTCATTTCTCATTTAATATAAATTAAGAAAATAAATTATTAAATGAAAAATAAAACCTATCAAAAATACTAATTTTTAATATATTCTAATTAATAATTAAAAAAATGTTTTGAGGAATAGTCTTTGAAAAAAATGCCACGGGCATTTCTCAAAATTAAGGGGACTCTTTCATTTCATGACTTGAACTGAAGTAACGTGTTAAGTACGATAAACACAAGTCATTAATATGTCAGGAATTAGGCTGTTGTAAACTGCCACCACAAAATAAAAAAAGAATGATGTTGGAAATTCGGATCGAACGACGGAGGGTGCAAATGTTTCTCAGAAATGACGAAAATAACCCTACATCCGTGACGTGTCGCTGCACTGTTAGTTTGAGTCCGTCGGTTGCATCTAGGAACGGAGCAGAGAGTAACTAAGTCCCCGACCAGATGGGTAGGCTAGAGATAGCTAGATCCGTATAAATAGGCGCATTGAGTATGCACACGTAGCAGCAAGCCACCGCAAACTGGCTTCTCCGCCGGCCGGAAAGTTTAGTAACAGATTAGATCAACGATGAGTGCTCCGTCGCGAGAAGAGGAATCGGAGGAGAGGGACGAGGAGGCGAACCGGCTTCTAGAAGAAGCAACATCATCATGGGAGGAAGAGGTGGCATACGAAGCGGGGGAGAAGATCCTGGTGGCGGATTTGGAGTTTGACAGGGTGGACGATGGGAGCGCTCCTCCTCCTTTCTCGTGGAAGAAGCTGTGGCTGTTCACTGGGCCTGGGTTCTTGATGAGCATAGCGTTTTTGGATCCGGGGAATCTGGAGGGGGATCTCCAGGCTGGGGCCATCGCGGGCTACTCCCTCCTCTGGCTCCTCATGTGGGCCACCTTCATGGGCCTCTTGATCCAGCTTCTCTCCGCCAGGGTCGGTGTGGCCACGGGCCGCCACCTCGCCGAGCTCTGCAGGGAGGAGTATCCGAATTGGGCCCGCCTCGTGCTCTGGTTCATGGCCGAGCTGGCCCTTATTGGCGCTGACATTCAAGAGGTTATTGGAAGTGCCATCGCCATCCAAATTCTTAGCCGAGGCTTCTTCCCTCTCTGGGCTGGAGTTCTAATCACTGCTTCCGATTGGTATCCTTCCGCTTATTACACTCATTTAGCTCGTCTTTCGATTAACTTTTTCTAAATATGATGTTAAGTGGCTGTTTGTTAGTTTTGGCTTCATGTTTTTTTATTTATTTATTGTTGCCTTTGATTAATTGCTTCCGGTTTATGCTCCAACGTGTTTTAACTGTAGTTTATTATTCTATCTGTTTTTGAGCAGCTTTTTCTTTCTATTTCTTGAGAACTATGGAGTGAGGAAGTTGGAAGCTGCTTTTGCGGTTCTCATCGCTGTCATGGGTCTTTCTTTTGCCTGGATGTTTGGTGATGCTCAACCTAATAGAGCAGAGCTTTTAATGGGTAAATTTCATCTGGTGATTTGGTTCGAATATCACTTTTCTAAGAGATTCATCTTTTTTCTTTTCAATAGCTTGCTCTTCTCACTGGTATTTCAGAAATAAAAATATATGCAGCCCTTAATAACATGGGTGTAAAATATAACTGTATTTGTTCCTTTTGTTAGGTATTTTGGTTCCAAGACTTGGCTCAAAAACAATTCGTCAGGCTGTGGGTGTTGTGGGTTGTGTCATTATGCCTCACAATGTATTCCTGCATTCTGCTTTGGTTCAGTCAAGGAAGGTTGATCCTAAAAAGATAGGTCGGGTACAGGAGGCTCTCAACTACTATTCAATTGAGTCATCGGCTGCACTTGCAGTCTCCTTCATGATCAATCTTTTTGTCACTACAGTTTTTGCCAAGGGTTTTTATGGAACAAAGCAGGCAGATAGCATAGGATTGGTCAATGCAGGGCAGTATCTTGAAGAGAAGTATGGGGGAGGAGTCTTCCCTATTCTTTATATATGGGGGATTGGGTTATTGGCAGCTGGGCAGAGTAGCACCATCACTGGCACATATGCTGGGCAATTCATAATGGGGGGTTTCCTCAACCTTCGTTTAAAGAAATGGTTGAGAGCATTGATCACTCGAAGTTTTGCAATTGTGCCAACTATAATTGTAGCTATTGTTTTTAATAGATCAGAAGGCTCATTGGATGTTTTGAATGAATGGCTCAATGTGCTTCAGTCCATGCAAATTCCCTTTGCTCTAATTCCCCTCCTCACATTGGTCTCCAAAGAGCAGATCATGGGAACCTTTAGGGTTGGGCCTGTTCTTGAGGTTAGTTAATTATCTCCCTGTTCTTTCATTTTTTTTGGTTGTTAATTATAAGATAAGATCTCTCTGAAGCAAATCCCCTCATGATTCAGAGTTATTTTTTTATAAACTTACTAGATTATTTGACAACAGTAAGGGGACAAAAGTAAAGTTTTCCAATGTTTCAGCTCTGTCTGTGCAGCTAGAAATCTCCATTTCCCTGGTTAAGAACGGTTCTGTCACTCTGTCTAGTTTAGCAGCCAGAGTCAATTTGATTATCAAATCTAGATTTATTTAAGATGTATGTTGGCTATTCAACAACAATCTATGCCTGTTTTCTGGGTAAAAATAGCAACAGATCTGCAGTAATATATTAAGAGATTGTAACATGCTTGATGCTTGACGTTTCTCTAATCTCTATATTTGCTTCTATCCCTTTTCGTGTTTTGCTGCTTAGATGCATTCAATTTTAATAATTTTTGTGTGATTATCTTTGTTCATAATCAAATACATATGTGAATTCTCTAGTCGTAGGTGTTTGTAAATGGATTTGTATTCCTGTAGCAGAATTGAATTTAAATAACTTGGAAGATCTGTTTGTGCATAGTGTATCGGTGTCCAACTATTTTGTTACTAAGCCATGAATTTCTGCGACTAGGGCATTACTTATGTTCATGAATCACATCTGGATACGTTAATAGATGGGACTGACTTTAGAGTTTGAATTTTGAATGGTTTAGTGAGTTTGGATTTAAAAAAGCAACAAACTAATGATCCTGGAAATTCAATTTGTTAGTAGCCCGATTTGGATAAATTCTGCACAAGAACTTACAAGACAGTACTCATAATAGATAAGGATGTAAAATAAATCAAATTTTTCTCATAAATTAAAACCAACTTATATACCTTAACTATCTTAGCAGCTTTCTCATCTATCTTATCTAAAAATTAAAAGTGCATAGTTTGATTTTAACTTACACGAGAAGTTTAATTCATTCTACTTCCCTACTTTTTGCTTACAAGTGCTTATGGAGAAATTTATGGTGCTTGGAATTCTTTAGTTAAATAAAATATGTGAGTGATTATTGGTCACTTTCTCGAAGCTAATTTTACAAAATATAGATGCCAATGCATGTGCCTTTTCTGACATCGATTGTTTCTCATACCATGAATGTTTCACTGGTACATCAAGTGAAGGTGTTTGAATTTCAGTTCATACTTATATAGGGAAAAAAAAAATAATTATACCGCTCCTTGCTTGAGTTCGTGAGTGCTTAAGTTTTAAGGAATTCTCATAACAGTAAGGAAAATGATTGCTGCACATTGATTTCCATTTGCATAGCTATTATATAATTTACATTAAAATCCTGCACAGGGATTTTTTCCTGTACAGGATTCACATGCTGTGGTCCTTTTTGTGGGAATTGGATTGATCTAAAACTAATTTACATAAAATTGATGAGCAAATACCATGTGTCCATATTTATTCAGTAAACTGATTTCAATTTATCAAAATCATCTTTTTCTTTCATACTAATGTTTGCTTATTTTATTTATTTATTTATTTTGTAGAGAGTAGCATGGACTGTTGCTGGACTGATAATAATAATTAATGGATATCTCTTGTTAGATTTCTTCGTTTCTGAGGTGAATGGCATCTTGCTTGGTCTTGTAGCATGCTCCTGCACAACAGCCTATATTGCATTCATTGTATATTTGGTTTCACAGAGCGGTATTCTTCCTTCTGCTTGGGTTAATCGTCTTCCCAAAGGTTTTTCTTCTAGTGGGAATTAAGTCAATAAAATTCACACACCATGAAAAATCTGGAAATAGTACGGCAAACTTCTGCTAGACAATTTTGCATGAGGAGTTTTCCTTCATACACCATAAAGTTTATAGAGTTTCTCTAACCTTGCAACCTGGATTAAAGGGAAGACAAGGTCAGATAGTGGAAAGCACCTTGATTTCACTGCTCTTCAATTTTGCAATAGCATTACAGAGTTTACCTCCCATGTGTAACAAGATGGAGATATCTTAAGTAATGGAAGATGTGGAGGGAGCATCTTTACAACTTGCAGGATAAATTACCGATTTACCGTCCTACGTAGTTGCCATATTCTTTTTCTAACAAGTTGTGAATTGTTCCATTATTCTTTGATGTAAACAGTTTGTATTTAACTTGGACGAACTGGCACACGTAGGTAGCCATGTAAAACAGCAGACATAAGTTGTAGGGATTACTCAATAGTGCAATGTGGAGTAAATTTATTTTTATCATTTCTATGCTTTCTAGTTAGTTATCATCTCAACTCACGTGAAGGTCCTACTCAGTTGATGGATGAGCAACACACTAACAAAAAAGTAAAAATGGAAGTTACGTGCATATCTAAAGAATATCTTCTTATATTTCCATGGAAATATCACATTTTTATCTTTCTTCATGGGAATAAAAGCATGTGAAAACATATTAAAAAGAAAACTATAATATTCCCAAGAATCAACAGTACCTGGGAAAAAATTTCAAAATATGTAACTAACATAGTAATATTACATTCTCATGTTTACATTTCTGGAAATAAGTTTTTAAATTGTGAAACAAAGACACTCTTATGCTTTTGATATCAAATTGAACGGTTTAACTTAACTTTTCATTTCTTTCAATTTATCATTTTTAAAAAAATTGAGTTCTAACTTTGAAAATTTTATTAGAAAAATTATCAATAATTAATAATAATAATAATAATAATAATAATAATAATAATAATATATCACGATACAAAATCTTTATATAAATCTAAAATGATTTAAGTACAGTAGCCTACAAGCTGCCTATAGCATGTGTCCAAGAATTTATCTTTCTTTCGCAACAACAACTGGAGGTGGCTACCAATTTGAGATCATGAGATAACAGCACTTGGTCATGGAGCTTCTCGTGGAGGAGGGACTGGTGGCAAAGGGAAACTCAGATGGTAAGGGATTTTGAGCAGATCTTGTGCAATGTGAATCTGAAACAGAATCAAGAGAACCAATGGGTGTGGACTGCTGACAGCTCTGGCCTTTTGTCAGTGAGTTCGGCCTATCGTGCTTTACTGGACTTACAGTGTCCATCGCAACATTCTGTGTTCTCTGCCATATGGAAATTGAATGTGGCTCCCAAAATCAAGTTTTTCATCTGGCGGATTGCTTTGAACAGGGTTGCTACAAGAGAACTTGAGAAAAAGGGATACATATCAGAGGAAGAGTATAAGTGTCCTTTTTGCTTTCAGGTTGAAGAGTCTATTTGTCATATCCTCTTTGAATGCCCGTGTTCTTCTCTTATTTGGAGTCAGTGGTATTCTAAGGTTGGTATTTTAACAGCTTTTCCGTGGACTGTTGAGGCACATTTTAATCACGATATATCCACATGAATCAAGAAGTACTAATGATAGATGGCAACTGGTATATATGGTGCGGCTATTCTTTGGAGTATTTGGGGTCAAAGAAATTCACGTATTTTTAAAGAAGGGATGTTTGAAGGTGCTAAATTGATGGAGGACATCTGTTACCCTTTCTCACAGAGGCTGTGTAATACAGTGCTGTGCATCAAGGATTGATCAGCATATCTGGATGTTGTGTGGGCCGCAGGACATGTTAGCGATATGTTGAGCAGGGCATAGGTATAACTGTATAAGGAGGGACATGGTAGGGGAAATCCGTGAGATGAGGTACTATATTGGAGGCTGTTGGACATGTTGCCATTTTGCTTTTTTCTTTACCAATATATATTGAGGACAGTACCATGGTTGGGTGTAATTAATTGGAAAAGGGTAGCATTAAGGAAATGTGTATAACATACCGATGCTGTTGGACTAAAAAATCTTTGGATATGCATCATACAAAATGTATATGTTAAGATTTTGTCTTAGAGAGCACGACTGTTATTTGTATGGCCATCTTTTGTAATCTTCTGCACTTCTTGTGCTCTTTTACATATACATATATATATATATATATACACATATACATATATATATATATATATATATATATATATATATATATCTTTGTTTGCCGACAAAAGAAAACGGCATGGGGTTATTAATTGGACTATGAAGAACAAAAAAAAAGGTGAGTCGAAAGTATATTGGAAAGGAGAAATATTATTTGTAGGCTACAATATTATTTTGGTATATTAAGTTTTCATGTTTTTTTTTTATTTTAGCTTTTATGTTTTAAAAAAATTATTTTGATCTTTTATATTTTTGAAAATTTTTATTTTGATTATTTTTATCACTTGATGCTAAGTGTGTGACATGATGTTGATGTGTCCGTTAATGTTGAGTGAATTTATAACGTGGCATAATAATTAAAAGGTTAAAATATTATTTTGTTCTATTATGTTTTAATTTTTTAATTTTGGTATTTTTTGTTTTAAAAGATTCATTTTAATTCTTTATGTTTTTTAAAAGTTTGATATTGATCTTTTTTGAAAATTTAATTTTTTTGGTAGGAAATCTGAATGTTACGTTTTGAAACGTTGGATGAGGCAGGGATTAGGGTTATTCTTCTCAAAATAAAATGCAATGTTCAATTCCAAATTGAAGATTAGGGTTTGTATCTTGAAGGGTAACTGGGTAACTTGAAGTTCGTGAAATAAGTTGGTAATTGAAGGTCTAATAATAGTATCACATGCATCTTGTTGCAAGTGCAAAGGAAACTCATTGAGGGCTTTAGAGTCTGACGGATTGTCAACGAATGTGGTAGTTTGAGGGCTTTTCTCTGCCATTGCAAAGTAAATGTTGTGTTGCATACTGTTAGAACAGACACCAACTTGGGAATAAGGGTCTAAGGTTACAAATTCATAATAAGATATTTTTGGTAGAAGCCAATAGATTAATAAAGAAGGTAGCCAAAACCAACCATGGTGTTAATTTCTTTATGAATCTATTGGTTTATTATAAGTTGTTTAGTATCATGCATTATGCTAAGTTATACCTAAATTTGAAGAAAGTTAAAGCAATTTGACAATTTTGGTGGAAGATCATTAAGTACCAACAAACAACAATAGATAATGGGTTTGTTTATATGGATTGTGTAGGTTTAAAATGAAATTTTTTAAACATAATAGTTAAAATAGAATCATTTAAAAATATAATGGACTAAATTAGAACCATTAAAATACATAAAGTCTACTCAACAATAACGTCAACTCACACTCCTATTAGCATTTTAACATCAATTGATAAAAAAGATCAAAATGAATCTTTTAAAAGATGAAGAACTAAAATTGAAAAATATGAAAACATAATGAATCAAAATGATATTTTAGTCATATTTTATATAATAACTTGTAGAATAATGAGAGAAAGGGGTATGAAAAAAGTGAAGAGTGACATGATTGAGATGAATGAAAAAGAAAAATATTTTTTATATAAGTTATTGTATGAATAATTCAATTTTTTTAAAAATAAGTGGAAGGGAGAAAAAAGAATCAACAGACCGGAAGTAATGAGTTTCATTTTCCTTTTGCATTTTTAAATTTCTCTAAATTATATTGTTAAAAGTTTCTGAAATTTGATAATAATTTTGGAGAATTATAGTTCAAGAAAAAAATGATAATGTCTCGTCATTCAAAATTTCTAAACAAATGTTGAGCTTTATTAAACTTTAAAGTTGTCTCCCTCTTCTTCTTTTTTTCCTTTTCCTATGATCTCTTTGAAAAACAGTTAACAATTCTGGTTTTTTTCTCTCTTTCATAACTTCATTCTTACTTTCACTTTGCATTCTTCTCTACCTCTTTATCTTTTTTCCTTAAATTACCTATTAAACTATTACATCAATGTTTTTTTTCTCTTGTTTTCTTTATTTCTTTCTCCTCACTTGAGGTACATATACCCCAAATTGTAAAACAATCATTTTTTAATATATAATATGTTGATAGATTATTGATGTATTATTTTTTTTGAAGGAGATTTTTTATGTATTATTAATTAATATTTCATCGTGATCCAAAACGAAATGAGACGTAAGTTAATTATTTTTTTTTAAATGGTTCCAAAGAATGAAATGAAAATTCCAAATGCTTCTGCATGTCCAATGAGATGGTTACTGTTGAGTATTGAAATGACGTATTTTCTCCTCTAGCTTGTTACTTCTAGTTCAATCTCATACGCATAACACCAAGGAGACGGTGTTGTAAAATATTAATTCCGGCAACCAAGAAACGAGGAAGTTTCCTAATGATTTCCATGCACTTTATAGGAATATCAACAGATACTATTGGATTAATTATAGAAATTGACAGATTTTAAAAAAATTATTGTAATGGATATTTTTTTTTAAATTACAAAAATTGATAGATCATATTTCAGTATATGATTTTAGAATGAAGAAATTATATATCAAAATATGATTTTTTATTTATTTTAAAAAAATTTAAGAATTGAAATCATATGTTAAAATATGATTTTTAAAATAGAATATGATTTTAATTTTTAAGAATAAAAATTTAAAAACTAAAATCATATATATATATATATATATATATAATTTTAGTGTAATAATTTTTTAAAAAATAAAATCGTATTTTGCAACAGGATTTCTTTATACTAAAATCTTATTTTAGAGTATGATTTATCTATTTTAATAACTTTCTTAAAATATATTCATTATGATAAAAAATTTAAAAAAATCCCATTATAATACAAGAACCGATACTATTACTAGCAACCTTCCACGGCAATTCATTTTTAGTTGACAGCCAAAAAGCACAAGGAAAATTCGTGGACGAAACATCACAAAAGCGAAAGAACAATAAAATGACAATTCGAAATAATATAGAAAATCTTAAGAATGTCTTCACTGATAGATTCTTAAATTTTTTTTTTTTTAGATTACATAATATTATGTAAGATTAAAAATTTTTTAAGATTTTTTTTATTTTTTAATAATAGATCTTATTTTGAGATCTTAAAAAGAGAAAAAAAAATAAAAAAAATTATTTTTTTAAATAATATATAGATTTTAAGAAATTTTTTTAAAAAACTTATTTTTTATATTAAATATCTCTTTAATTTTTTTATTAAAAAATCCTGATAAGATTAATAAGACCTCTCTCTTGATGGTGATAGGGTACTAGTCATCTGAGACTTTGACCCTTGCAATTCCTTCTACACCACTACGTTTCACGCGGTCGTTTGTGATATTGATGTTTTCTAATATTTGTTAGATTGAATCTTTGACGGTCAAATCAATTAGATGTCCCTATCTTTGAAAATTAGAGGCCATTACCAAACTCCAAACATATAAACCCTAACATTAATGTTTCATAAACCCTAACCAATAATTCAACACAAATTACTTTTTTAAGATGTAGCTCTTTTAAAGTGAAAAATGTACTTCAAAGAATAAAATGCGTACAATTATTGATTAAAAGATTAATAATTAAATATGAATATTTATAAAATTAAATATATGTAACAAACGCTATAATTAATTACAATTTTTATTATTAACTTTTTAATCAATAGTTATTTGTACACTTTATTTTCACAAACTCATTTCCCTCGTTTTATTTCTGTCAATTATTTTATCTTGTACGTTGTTTTTTAGCCACTGAATATATGCATACACATTTTTTCACTCATATAATAAAATTATCTAAATTATATCACTTTAAAATCTATTTTAATCAAAATTAATTTAACAAAATTATTTCCATTTAAAAATAATTTTGGAAATGCTCACCCAAATTCAAACACGCACTAGCCCAAATCACTCCAATGCTCGGAAAAGAAAGAACTGCGTCAACTCATGGACAACTTGTATGTTAAGTTGCACATTATATATAGCCAGTGAAAATTTCCAGCTTATTCAATAGGTCAAAAAAGTATTTGAAAGACAAAATAAATACGTAGTATTTTTTATTTCCTATTTAGAGTATTTATTTACAAAGAGACAAACTTTGTTGTATAAGTTGGACAGAGTGTTGACCGAAACTAAAAATGGTAACCAAGGAAGCCACATGCATTCGTGAGGGATGAGTCATGACCGGAAGAAAAAAAGGAAACAATGAAATGAGAGTGGAAGAGTGGACATATATAATAATAATAATAATAAAATAAAAACTTGAACTTAAAAGGTGTCTTGGCTAATGGCTAGACTTCTAAAGTCTTTAATCTCACATTTCCTCAAGATTCACTACCATAATTTGACTATTTTTTTTTAAATTACCATCTTATTTATTTATTGATCACAACAACGTACAATTCTTATTCTTTTTCCACCTAACCTATATATATATATATCATTAAAATTTTAAAATACTATTATACCAAGAGTCTGTTTGAATACGAAATTAGAATTATTTTTTTAAACTTCTCTACTGAAAAAAATATTATATTTTCAATAGAAAAACTTTCAAAAATACTTCTGACTTGTATATCCAAAAAGACCCTAAGAATAATTTTAAAATTTAAGTTTGTGACATCACAAAGCCTAAGATACTTGCGTAAAGAGGTCTTGGTATTTAAATAATAAGCATGTTATTTTTAAAAGGACCTAAAGCACTTGCCTAAGTGATTTTACTGCAAACACGATCCTTGTTTAATCTTCGTTATTGTCATTGTAAAAGAAAAAAGTTTACATATATTTGGGCTGAAAGCAAAAAAATTGCTCTCCCTCCGATTTTTAATATAAGAAAATCATTTAGAAAGAATTAATAATATTTTTTATAAGATATTTTACAATTTCAATGAAGTTTTTGATTTTTTTATTAGTTGTCCTTATGAAATTCTCTTAAGTATTTGTACTTTTTATTAATAATAATGTATAGTATTCTTAAAATTTAATTTTCACATCATCAATAACAAGTTAATAATTGTTAATAAGAGTAAAATTGATACATATTAATATTTATAAAAAAATCAACCGAATTAACTATTTTAATTGGTTTGTGTGATTAAGTTTAAAGTATCTTATAATAAAGATCAAACATTTGAGCCAAAAGCAAATAAATTATATAATTCCATGGATAAGTATATTTAAACTTGTTTATTAAAATAAATGTTTATTTTAATAAAATAAATAACTTTTTATTTGTTTCTAAACTGTTAAAAAATAATTATTTTCTTATTTTAATAAGAAAATCATATTTATTTATTAAAAAACACATTTTTATAAACTACATTTATTTTAAAATTATTTTTTAAGTTTTAATAAAATAGTTAACGTGTCTATTTAAAATTGGTCAATATTAGATGTTTTAGACTTTACAATATTAATAAAAAAAAATCAGGAGCAACCTTATATATAAGGGAAACTTGGGCAAGTTACCGATTGGGGTATTTTTTTTTTTTCAAAATTACCATTTGCATATATTTTAAATTAATATTCATTTGAAATTAAGTCGTAATAAGTATTACTATTTCTGAATTAAAAGTGGTAATATATATTATAATTTCTATTTTTTAAAAAACATTGAAGTTGTGAAAAAATTATTTATGATTTCAACTTTTTTTAAATGCGACTTTAAAATTGTAAGTTTTTTTTTACGAATTTAAAGTTTTAAAGTAATTTATTTTGCTTTTTATATTGAAGTCATAAATTAGTTTGCGACTTCAATTTTGTGTTTTTTTATTAAAATCATAAATTATTTATTTAT
>PYAF01004627.1:1869588-1895362 GCA_007407185.1 Glycine tomentella
GAAAAAATATAAAAAATTAAATAAAACAAAAATTAAACATATATTAATTTTCAAATAATTAAAATAAATAAATTATTTACAATTTTAAAAAAATAATTTATCTCTTCAATATAAAAAAAATTATTTTACAATTTTAAAGTTGTAAAAAAAATTTACAATTTTAAAGTAATATTTAAAAAAAAATAAAGTCATAAATTATTTTATGATTTATGTATAAAAAATAAAAATCTTAACAAATATTACAATTTTTAATTTAAAAATCGTTGCATACTACTTATCCCAAACGAATATTAATCTATAATCTATCCAAATGATAAATTTTAAAAAAAATTACCCCAATCTTTACTTTGGCCGGGAAACTTTGGGACACAACCTTCACATCTATAGGCTAAGCACTCAGTTTCTCTTTCTCGTCCCTTTTTGGGGTTTTCGCATGTAAAATTACTATATATTGCATGCAAAACGGTACTCATATCAAGACTCCTTACTTCAGCTAAACAACACTCCCTATCCCCTCTTCACCTCCCACACTCTTCTTCCTCCCTCTATGTCACCCTAATCCCCTTTTTCCTTTCAACTATTTTTTTTTTGCAATTATTAGATAACAAATAATCAAGAACCTTTTTTTTATTTCCTTCCCCTAAAACCCCTTTTCTCTAAACCCTCGTTATTCCTTGACCCATTTCTTTGGCTCCCAACGATGTCGCAACGATCATCATCTGTGTTCGACAGTGATCAGTCTGCGAAGTTGTTCTCGTTGTCTCAACAACCCTCGGCCATGACCCGGTTCTTGTCGCAAACCCAAAACCCTGGTCAAACCCTAGAAGACGTTTTTTCTCGTCTCTCTGTCTCCGCGTCTCCCTTCAACTACCCACCTTCTGATTTCGCCGCCGTTAGCTCTTACGGCGTCAAAATCCCCTCAAAGATTCTTCCTTGTGACGGCTGGGGTCGTGGGGTTACCACTCCTCAGAGTTCCAATCTTTGGTACCCCGCATTCACCTCCAACAATTATTCTTATTATGATGATGGCTTTGTCGTCGATTCCAAACCTTTGATGAGGCAAAGAGAAAACCCCACATTTGGTGGAGGCGCTTTTCCCGTTTTGCCACTCTCCAATGGGATGCAACAGAAAACCCCTGATGCTGGTTTCTTGAACGGGCTTTTGGGTGGTAAGGGGTCCAATAATAATCTGGGGCTTAGTGGCAACGAGAGGCGCCTCCAATGGTTCAATGATTTGCGGGGGAGGGTTCTGTTGTTGGCTACGGATCAACACGAGTGTAGGACTTTGCAGGAGAGTATGAGAAAATTGACGAGAGAAGAGTTTTGTATCATCTTCTTGGAGCTGATAAATCACGTGACTGATTTGATGGTTGATCCCTTTGGGAACTATGTTGTTCAGAGAATGGTGGAAATCTGCAGCGAAGAGCAGCTGAGTCAGATCGTTTTAAGCTTGGCTCATTGTAATTTTCAGTTGGTCAGAATTTGTCTAAGTCCGCATGGGTATAGCTGCTAGCTCTTCCCTTTTCAAGATTTTTTGTTTGGTTACTTTAGCTTCATGTCTTTATTATTTCTTGTTCATTTGTTTGTGAAGAGAGCAATTTGGGTCTTTTCTTTTATATGTATATATTTGTTTGCAATAAAGTGGTTTTCTTTTTTAATATTGGTTTTCTTTTTATTAAAGTGGTTATTTTTTTTTCCCCAGAATCCGGGGTGTTGAAAAACTATTGGAGCATGTTACAACCCAAGAGCAACGAGATCTTGTTTTGTCAACTCTTAGCCCCGGTGCTGCTATATTGGCTAAGGATGTGAATGGTCATCGGGTGCTTCTGCATTGTCTAAAACAATTCTCTGGAGAAGACAATGAGGTAATGTTTGTTCATGGTTTTCTTATGTACTTATTTGAATTTGCACATCATTTCTTTATACAAATAGGCAATTTTGGAAACAGTGTGGTGAAATTGTGTTTGGTGCTAACTGCTAAGGCTAGACCTTTGATTCTTATAATAACACTATAGGAATCAAAGTTTTAGAATGAACTATAGTAAGTGAGTTCAAATAGCTCCGTGTCATCTGGAATAGTAGATTTTTCCACTCGTGTTTATGGGGTTGACACCAGATTTCATAGCATTTTGGATTTGAATTTTTATGTGATTTAAGTTGAAAGTTATTTCTTTTTTTCGCTTTTGGTAGGTCTTAATAGGAATGAAGTCTATGTTTACCATATTAGATTTTATAAAGATCTTTAATACCTTCATGCTACTTTATTTTAGCCATTTTAAAGAAATTTTCTTTTTGAGATTTTCCTTCATCCATATTTTCTCTTCTGAAGTAAATTAACAGTGATCTGTTTGTTCTTGTTCGGCTAAGCCTATCAAAGTGATGGAACTTGTGTAGTTTTCATACAAAATTCAGTATTCTACTTGTTTAAAGAAATTTGGATGAAAGAAAAAAGACTTATTACTCTTATTGGATGGATATAAGGCCTGGTTTATCAAATTAATTTGCTCTGGTATTCCTGGCTTCATTAAGTTCTGATTGTAGACTTTTTGCACAGAATATTCTGCGTGTGGTGGCAAACAAGTGCTTTGAAATTGCAACAGATAAGACCGGGTGTGTTGTGCTACAGCAATGCATTAACCATGCACAGGGAGAAACAAAAAAAAAGCTGCTTGATGCTATCATATTACATGCTTTACTCTTAGCAGAAGACTGTTACGGGTTGGTTGTTTTTACCTTGTACATTAAAAAGTCTTCTCTTTTCCAGCCAATAAATTTAAATATGCTTTATTTTTACTGTTGTATTTTGATTTTGTTAACTCGTCTGGCAGCAACTATGTTGTGCAACATTTGTTGTCTCTGAAAGTACCAGGTGTTGCAGAAAAACTACTGAGACAGCTTGAAGGAAGATTTTTCTATCTTTCCTGCAATAAATATGGGAGTAATGTAGTGGAGAGGTTCCTTCAAGATTCGGGTGAAATGCTTTCAACATTTATTGTTTTGGAGTTACTCCACAATCCAAATGTTGCAATGCTTCTTGTGGATCCGTATGGAAATTATGTCATCAAATCAGCATTATCAGCATCTAAGGTCAGTGGTAATCTTCATGTTGGGCATTACTCTTGGTTCTAATTTTGCATAGTTCTTATGGTTTTGGAAGTTCACGTTTTTGCTAGTTACTAAAGGTTTAATTGCAGGGTCATGTTCGGAATGCCTTGGAGCGACGGATCAAATTAAATTCCCTGATGATGCAGAGCAACCTCTATGGTAAAAAGTTACTTGCTTGGTTTGAAAAGGGGAAAATATAAACGTGTTACAGTGACTTTGTATAGCTCAGAAGACCCTACTCATACCACCAGGGAGTTACACTCGTGTGTCTCCATTGCCTTTCTGTTCCACTACTCTCATAACAAACATTGTCTATGCCTTAAGCTGTTGTGTTAGTTTGTGGTGTTTTTTTAAGTATTCCAATTTTTTGTCACTTTCATGCGGTAGATGACGATGCTCAGCTGTATAGTTGATAACTACACATAATTATCCTCGCATGGGAGTTGAAGCAGGTGAAACAAATTGTGATACTCAGAAACTGTATTCTTGTGATTCTACTACTGTATTCCTCTGTATTGGATAAAGTTGCTTAGCGGGCAGTACTGCAGTAGCTCCTGCTACATACCTCCAAAAAACCGAGAAACATGCATGATAAATGCTTGCAACATATTTTTGATGATACATTTATCCCCAAATAATTATGTATTTTTTTTTATTAGATGTAATCTATGAGGTTCACTCCCATATTTCTCTTTATCTAGTTTAACCTTTTGGGCCTGTTTGGTTAAACAGATTAATTAAGATCTTATTCAATAAGTTTTTATTATGTACGAACTTGTTTTATAAGTGCTTAAAATTCAATAAATTATTTGCATTAGGATATACATGTTAAAAGTGCTTTAAGTTCTTATTATGTAAGAACTTGTGTTACAAGTGCTTAAAATTCAATAAACTATGTGTTTGGATATGCATGTTAAAAGTGCTTACACAATTTTAAAGCGTTTGGATACATTATTAAATAAGCATTCACGAGTTGAGATGTTGTCTCAATTTATAATTTTTTTAAAAAAATAATCAAATTATAATTTAAAATAAAACAAAATTTAAAAGTAACTATATAATAAAAAAAATAACATGTATTTTTTTATTAAAACATCACTACTCATCATATTTTATAAAGTTGTGAATAAAATTTATGAATCATAAATTTGAAATTTTAAACTCAGCAAAGAGGAGGACTATGAGAAAAATAATACGAAACTCTTAAATAAAAGAACTATAAATGCCTTTTGAGTCACGAAATCTTTCTTGGGGAAGAACAAAGTAAATATATTTTTGTGTAAACTAAGTATTTTAAGGTTGAAAATTAAAGACTAATATTTGAAAGTATCGAAGTTTATTTAAGGAGTTAATCTCTTTCAATAGATATTTTTTTATATACAAGAGTTAGTAATCGAATCTATTATTATATTTTTAATGAATAAGATTATCTATTAATTATATCACATCATGTTATTAAGAAGAAGAAAAATATAATAGCAAAAGAATAAAAAAATAAAAGTGGATGGAACATAACGAAAAATGAAAGTAAAAAAAAAAAAAAAAAAAACTCAATAGGGTGCCAGGATTCAAACGTTTCTTTTATAAAAGTGTCCACATGATGTTAGCAATAAGCTATATTGAACAACTTATTAAAATGAGCTCAAAAGATTTTATCGACCACCCATAACATATTTTTATAAGCTCTCCCAAACACTTTAATAAATAAGTTGTTAATAAGCTCTTTCAAATGGGCCTATATCAGGCTTATTAAGAGAACTAATTAGTCTTTTTAATTATATTAAAACTATTTGCAATTTACTTGTATGTCCTTTTTCTCCTGTTTATTACTTATGCTTTTGTTTCTCTTTTTTTAAAAGACTGTAATTATGAAAATAGTAACAAATGTTATCTTGAAACTATAAAGTAACAGATAAATGGAAACAAACAAATTCTTCAAAACTGATAGATCAATGAAATAGAAGTAATGTTAGATAACGATATAGTATTAGATAAGAGGTGAGATTCACATAAATTAATCAATATAATTAGGTTTTATTTTAGAATTTTGTTAATTAGTATTCTTATAGCATTAGTTAAGGAATTAAAATGGAAAAATATTTATTATATAAATCATATAAGAGCATAAAAAAATCATGAATAACATAATTTTTCATCTTTCAATAAAAAAATTCTACTTTAAATTTCTTAATTAATATCGTTAGACACGAATTAGAATTTGTCTTTATTTTAAGATATTCCCAATAAAATAACTAATGTTTTTATTGATGCATAATAACGTTTTAAGGTGTGCAGCATTAAAATTACACATGATGAATAAGTAATGGGAATGGGTCGGGTGCTAATTTTTATCCATAAATTTGATTTTATTAAGTACGGGTGCAGGTACATGTTTGAGTGCTCTAGTATCCAATCCAATCCTACTAATACCTACACAACATTATTATTATTATTATTAATATTGATGCTTGCTTCTGTGCCGTTCTAAATTAACGTTTTCGTTTGCATAAAACGAATTATTTGCAAACTTGACACACAGCACCAAAACTTCTTCAATTATGACGGCATCATAGAATTTACAGTAATAAAAACCCTTTATTCTTTCATTTAAAATCTGTTTCTCCAAACCCTTACTATTCCTTGGCTGATTTCATTGCCTCCCAATGATGCCGCAACGATCACCATCTTATAAGACACTTTGTCTCTACATTTTCCTTCAACCAACCAGCCACCATTTTGATTTGACTGTCTTTCCCATAACAGTTGAACTGATTGTAAGTTGTAAAAGATAAATTATAACCCTAGAAGATGTTTTTTTCTCATTTCTCAGTCTCCGCATCTCCCTTCATTGCATGACCTATATCAAACTTAGGGTAAGTTAGGTTTCTTTATCAAATAAGTCATCACATTTTTTAAAGCATATTTATTGAAAAAAATTTCAAGCTTTAAGTTAATTTAAAGGTGCTTTAGATTTAACTAGATATTTCGTTACTAATATCCTTATTGTTAATTTGTTATATTAAATTTTACTGTAATATGTTGAGACTATATACCTTTTGGTTATTTAAAATGTTAAACTTATCAATCTATTGAAATAAATGAAGGTACCCATGATAAATGGGGTTAAGTTGAGTGTCAGTGGTCTTGAAAACATTTTCACAAAGTTCACAAAATGAAAAGGTAACTCACGTAGGTGAGGATTTGAAACTTAAAGATTTTTTATACGGGAAATGTTTCTTGGTACCAAGCAAATTTCGTATTAAAGGTACGAATTAACGTGGCTTTTTTTTTTTTTTTTTTTTTCCCCCTAGCTATCACACGGTTTCCTTTCGTAAATACTTTTTTTATACTGTAGATGCTTCTTTTTCTGAATTTTTTTTACCAAATTAGATGATTTCATAAAATTATATACCAAAATTAAGTAGTTTTAAAATTATTTGTCAAAAGTTACTTTGTACATCAATTATAATTATAATTTATAATTGATGTAGAAAAATTATTTTTTATATTAGTCACAATCATAATCGATGTAAAAAATTAATTTTTTACACAATTCAAAAGTCACTTTTCTATTTTGATTATAGTTACAAGAGATTATTTTTCTTGATTATTGAGAATTTAGGATCAAATCAGAAATTTTTTATTTTCTTTTTCTTTGAAAATATTAATTGCACATCAGAAATGAAATGTTTCCGGCTATTCGTGCTATTTGGTTTCGATTGCTGTTTTGATAATAAAGGTACATGAAAGAATGTAAGTTCAGAGTATCATCCACTGAAAAAGTTTAGAAGGTATTATGTTCACCTCTCTACGTTTCAAATTTGTTGAAGTCTTTTGTACACCGAGAAGTATTTGTTGAGAAAGAGCTTCTTTCCATTCTTATTTTTCATGCAATGCATGGAAAACTTTTTTGTGTTATTATAGAGAGTTTGTCCTTGTTGGAGGAAAGAGAAAAGATGATAATACTGTTGAACTGATAATTTACTTAAAAAGTTATATTATACTTCTTTGAAATAATGAAAGCTCTTTTCACCTTCTTCATCGTGTAACAAGAAACTACACAAACTTAAACCCATTGACCTATTTTCATAGTCTCGAGAGTACTTATATTCAGAGCTTTATATTTTTAATAAATTAAAGTATTTTTAAAAGACTTGGTAGTTTTTTTAAAACATGCTGGAAATTCACTTAACCAAAATTTTAAAAAACATTTCGTCCAAGATAATTAAAAGACTCATCACATAAATAAAGGTCCAATTGAAAGGGTACCACCGGCCGTATCGTCTAAAAGGCATGTTATTTGGATGCATTTTGTAAAAAGTATTGGATGGTCCTTTTTTTATTGAGATAAAAAAAAAACTCGTATATTCGGACACTTTTCATGAAAAACCATATTTTGAATCTTTGCTTAAAATCTCGTATAGCTTTAGACGATATGGATTTCATTCACAAAACGTAGTTGTCTTTCAAAGCAGATATTCTTTAGGAAAATAGTATAAACAAAATAATTTTTTAATAGATATATACCCGCTCATTTAACGATTTGTTAGATCATTCAATTTTTTTAAGAGAAGAACGACTGTGCGTTTACACTGACATCCTATTACAATTTAGAATAAATTTATTGAATTTTACAAAATTATCTTTCAAATTATACAAATAATAATTTGTAATTAAATAATAATATAAGATTATTTTACATAATTAGTGCATTACCGTTGAACTCATTTTTTAACTTTTTTTTTTGTTATTATCAAAACAATTTTAGGGATTAGACGTTCTATACGTGTTTAGATCCAACATTCATATGTAAGTTTAGGTTTATCACCTATTTATTAGAAATAATTTTTTTTATCTATTTAAAAAGATTTATTACAAAACAAGTTTTTAAATTAAACTAAATTACACTTATAAAATAGCTAAGTTAAATATAAAAGAAGTGAATATCAAATAATAAATATATTAAATTAAGGGTTTGTCTAATCTACCTAAACTGAATTAAAAAATAATCATTAAGACTTTAATATTTTATAATTTTAATTAACAAACATAAAGTTTTAATTTTACACATAAATGATATATATGAAAGATAAATTAAAGATTACTGATAGAATTTTAGAATAAAATAATTGTATAAATTCTATTAATTATTCAAGATGGGATTGTTTAATCCCATTTTTACTTGAAATCAATTAGACAAATCCTTAATACATATTTATACTTCAAATTGTTTAATGTATTGTAAACAATCAATGAAGGTTAGTGTTGGATAGAAAAGGAAAGAAAAATTTGTGTAATTTCACCAAATTTTACAGGAGTGATTAGTATAATTTATTTAAATATATATTAATATTTTATACAGTGTAAATCCACAATTTTGATTAAATCTTTAATTTTACATATCTTTGTTTTTATAATATTTTAATTAATTAAATTATTTCTTAATGATATCTAAAATAAATATATTAAGTTTAGAGTTCAATTAGACTGAGATAAAATAAATAAAAGGTATGGAAAATTGAATCAAAATTATGAATTTTCAAAATATAAAAACTAAAATTGGTGAAAAAAATAAGAAAATCAAAATCGAGAATCAAGAATTAAAGGGAGAACATAATTGTAATTTAAGTCTATAATATTATGCTATTTGTATAAATCTGTAATATTTACACTAATAGTTTAGATTTAATTAAATAAATATTATCCCAACAAAGACTAAACCATTGTGTTTGTGTGTATATAACATTTTTAATAATATTTAGTAAAATTTTACTTAAAAGATTAAATAGGTATTATTTAAATTTAAAAGGAGTAAGCAACACTAAAAAAAAACTCAATTTAGCGACTAAAATTTGTCATCCCCTAATTCCGGTTGCAAATAGAGACTGATTTATTGACCTTTTTGGCATTTTAGCAAAAATGAAATTCCACTTAATGGCAACATAATTAGCGCCCGATTATCCTGTCACAGAAGTTTAAAACTAACAGCGGTCACTGATTCGGTTGCGAAACAAAAATATTATTAAGACAAAATAATTATGTCATTTGTCACTGAAACATTCGGTGGCTAATAATTAAATGTAATTTACAATATTGATCAACCACATGAGACTAATTAAATTTAGAACCGTTCGTGCATACAAAAGGACAACGTGTAGCCGATCAATATTACGGTTCTCATCACACTTCATAAACGATAAATCTTTATATTATAATACATAAAACATGAGAAAGGAACATGATAAATAGGATAAAAACATGTAGCAATGTAAAACTTAAAAGTAAAAAAAAAAAATCAAAACTTGTCTCTAAAAATATAAGTTTTCAATTGCTTTAGTCTAAAATTCAAAAAGTGATAAAGAGATAAAATAATATATATTTAAAGACCTAAGTGATAGTAAACAATTAAGTTTATAAATTTACTTAACATGTTACAAATTTATTTTGATTTCTTTAAAATTTCAAAGACTAACATGACAGAACTAAAATGATGTTTTAGTACTCTCATAAATAGTATGCTAATTAACTAGACGGAATACTTAAGTTGAAGTTGAAGTGTAGCTAGATAGATCCGTTGCACAACGTAGTATAAACCTGAAGATACCATACAAGCTAGTTTAGTGTAATAATGAAATTGAATTCAATTCAAGGGCATTTGTCTTTGCCCTTGGAGTTCTTCAAGTCCCTGTAGCAAGGGCACTCGTCCTTGTTTCCATAAGTCCCAGATGGCACACAGTTGCACTTCTCGCAGCATATCCCGCAGAACTTCAAGCATCTGTCTTGAACCCCAGCTTTGGCGCACCTCTGTGCGCACTTTGAGTCACAGAAAGCTAAATCCACCACACAACGTACACATTAATTTCATTTCATCGCTTAATTAGTATATAACAAATTAAATAAAGTAGCTAGAGAACTATATATATATATATATATATATATATAGCAAAATTAATCAATGATATTTGAAACAAAAATACATGCAATGATAGATAACAAGTGATGGAGGGAGCTGGGAGGGCTTACGAGAACCAGCCATTGAGATTTCCAAGAAAGAAGAGCTAAGGACAAGGCACACAACAAGTAGCACATTTGAGAACACGAGCTTCATCTTTCTTTCTCGGAGTACCTTTACCAAGTTGTGATTGTGACGAAAGAAGGGTTGGGGAGAACTAATTAAAGAGCTTACTAGGTTGTGTTGCGGTAGTGTGAGCCAGTTAAGGGTGCTATTTATAGTAGCAAATGAAGGGTACGTAGTTAGGCGTTAGGCGTAAGGTCAAAAATATCTTACGTGTGAAATTTATTACTCCTTCTTAGTTCCATCGAAAATGCAAGCAGGATACAGCTGGCCATTTCCTAGTGCTATATAGTACTATTAACATCATTCTTTGCTATACAACGCATGATTTTATTAGATACAATACAAGAGAAGGATATTAATTACTGTAAGTACTACTAATTGTATTTCTCTTTCATGATATCTTTTTCTCTTTAACAAAATTATGTCGTATTATTCAATCCTTTACTAACAAATTATTTAACATAAAAGTAATATACAATCTCGTTTAGTAATAAAATAAAATCAAAATAGTAAATATAAAAAAATATTGCTAATTAATATATATATATATTTAAATGTTAAATATAACTTTAAAATACTAATCACTATATAAATTTGCAGTTTAGTATACACATAACAACTCATCATTAAATTTATTTCTAGATTTAGATTCACGTTTGTCGTAAGTCGGAGTATGGCATTATTAAATTTAGGTTTAATTAAGTTTTTATTCCTTCAATTTTTTCATATTATAATTTTTTGTCTTCAAAATTTTTTAATCCTTCATTAATTAATTTCTCATCATCATTTTTAGTTCTCTAATACTTTTTATCCATTTTTAGTTCCTGATTTATTTTTATTGTTCAAAAGTAATTTCACATATAAAATAAACAATAGATTAAAAATTAACAAAATAAAGATTAGCTTTGAGAAATAAAAGTAAATAAGGAATTAAAAACCTGTCTTTGGCAAACATTAACGATTTTTTTTAAGGCAGTTATCATAGTAACAAAATTTGAATCCGTAACTTTATATAAACTATATAAATCCATCACTACAACTTCAATTCTAATCATTTCAAAGATTAACGAATAAATACACAGACAATAACATATTTTCTTAAGAGATATAAGATTGACCGGTAATTGTGAAAGGAAAAGAAACGGATTTGAATCTCCTTTTTTTTTTGAATTAGAATTTCTTTCTAGAAATTTAAGAAATAAAATTATTTATCACTCATATCTGATTATATTTTCAAACTCTTTGATCGATATTTCTAACAAAAATAAATATATTAACATTTTTTCATAAATTTGTAAAAATAACTTTTTCCTCAAATTTTCCACAGCTACATACATAGTTTTATTATATCTATGGGATGAAACTGTCCATTTCCAAACACGTTTTCTTTCCTTTCAAATTTTTTTACGAAAAGCTACGAGAAGGGAAATGACACAGTAAAGTTTAAGCGGACCCAGTTCCCCTCCTCGAATCTGGGTTACAGCAACAGGCATATCCCAAAAATCTCTCTGTGAGGCTGTGATAATGTGGTTCGTCATCGTCTACCATATATGTGTTTCGTGCTCTATCTTTCTTTTTCTGTTCTTTTCTTCTTTCGACAAAATTTTTGTTTGCCATTTCCTTAAATGACTCGATGCAACTCAATGGCGCGCCATTATATTTTAGATTATTGTCATGATATAATAATACTTTTCATTTCAGAACAATTTTATATATGTTTAAATCAAGCTTTTTTATATCTATTTTTAATTAACTTAATCTGTTACAAAAATAAAAGTATTATTGTTAAGTAAAATTTAATAATCATTTTATGTATTGATTATACTTATAACATAATTACACTCTTTTAAAAAACTATATTAAATTGCTGTAAAAACTATATTAAATTAAAAGTTCATATAATAAATCAAATTTATAATAGTTTATATAATTTGATGATTAGTTAATATTTTGTCAAAATAATTTATTTTAATATTGGCACGATCCTTTAAAATTTAAACAAATATTGACTATAGTATTGTATTTTTTTCAAAAAAATTACATATAATTATTAAAATAATATTATTACATAATTTTATTAGTTGGATTTAAATTTTATAAAAAAAATAGTAAGCATGTAAATGTTCAAAATTTATAATCATCTTTATTTTCTGGCATAGTGATGCTTCCTGTGTCGGCAGTGTCGCACTTACAGTAACGGTTTACTTGTTGTTGCTGCATGCTTGCCGTTGAACGAATATTTTTGTAATGTTCATCAAGCATGATATTTTTATGATTAAAATATATTTTTCATTTTTTAAAATATTCAAAGTTGATTTTTAGTTTTTGTAAAATTGTTTGTCCATTTTTTGTTCTCATAAATTTATAATATGTGATGTTTTGGTTTGAAGTCAGGTTTGGAAGAGATTGAATTTATGACGTGATGTTTTTTTTTATTTTAAATTTTAAAATATAATTTATGAGTATTAAAAATCGAACTACAGAAAAAAAAAATTCAAGAGTACAATAAGTGGCATCACCACAAACTTCATAAAAAAATTCAAGAGTAAGATTCAAAGAACCCAATTAGAATTAAATACAAACATTTAAAGAATCCGCATCATTCACTCATCATGAATAAAAAGCATCATAAAATAAGCAAATACTTCTCTTGATTTGCTTAATGCTTTTGCTATTGATAGTAATGTTGGAGGAATTGAAAAAACACTCTTAAGGTAGCATTAGAATTAGTTTCTAGCATTTCATTTTTAAGTTTTAATCCAACAATAAGGCATGTAAAAGAATCTTTAGTAAAAGAAAACAATATTTCTCAAAAAACAGTGATTCACTACCATCCAACCAACACTCTGTATCGAAGCCCTATGGTGAGGCACACCTTTCATGATCAAATCGCACTATTAGAACTCTCCTCTGATTGTGGCTTAGCAGAGACCACTCCTCCTTCAACGGCGCAACGGTGACCGCTCTTCCTTCAATTATGTCATTGCCCTCTGCGGTGACAACTAAAAGTCCTCAAAAAGTGATTGAGATGTTGGAAAAAACGAGAAAGATTTTCATGCGTGACAAATCTGTGAAAACTAAGTACACCTTTGCTTCTCACACGCACCACCACCACCACCAGGGACAACCCTCCCTTGAAGAAGCTTTAGAAGAAGTTCACCACATTCATCTCCGAGGTGAACAAGGAAGAAGATAACTTGTTTTTGTGGCAAAAAAAAAAAAGATATTACACGTGTAAAGTTTTCTATGGACAAGCAAATGTTACATAGGTTTGAATTAGTTCAAACTTAACTCTTAAGTAAAAAAGTTATACATTATAAATTTGCACAGACAAAAAATGAACAATTTTTTTATAAGGACTAAAAATAAACTTTTGATATTTTGGAGAGATGAAAAACATACTTTAATATATTTTTATTATTGATATAATTTCCTAAACACCTTTGAAACTATATGAGGGGTGGGAGCACCGATCCATTGCTCATTCTGTAACCATGATTTTCCTTTTTTGGTGGGAAGTTTTCAATTACCAAATACGTGTTAAAAACCCATTGTATATTTATGGCTAGCAAAAAGATTCGTGCTGCATTGATTGACAAAGCTGGTTGAGTTTGCAAAACACTAATGACAAAACCCAATTGCTTTGCATTTCTGTAACTGGGTCGTCTTCAATTAAACGTCTTCTCCCTCACTTCAGTCACTTGTTTAATTTTCATCACCAGATAATATCTTCAACCGAACAAAGAACACCGAACATCGATCAACAATGTTATCATGTTACAAGGGTGTCACTCTATCTACATAAAATATTGAAGTAGATTTGTTGCATGACATTTTATGCATATGTTTATTGACTTTATTGCATGTTTTAAAGCTTTTCCAAATTTAATTCTTAAGTTTAGGTATCTTTTTGTTAAATAAATAAAATTGAAAGAATGATTTTTAATCAATTATACTAATCTTAAATAAAAGATAAAAATATATATTCGTATAATATTTATAAATAAAAATTTCCGCTTATTTTGCAAATTCTATTATCTTTAATAGATCTTTCACATATAATATTATAATCTCTCTTTATTTCATGCCATAAGAAATTTCTAAGTGGAAAAATTAGAAGTGAAAGGATGAAAGCCCAAAAGTTAACATTTAATTAAACTAAAAACCAAACGAGATTGGACTCTATAGAAGGAAAAAAATATTAAAAAAGAATATTTTATAAAAAATTAAATTTTGTAAAATAATTTAATTCTTTTAATGAAAGAGAATAAATAAAAATTATTTTCCTTCCATCTCGTACTTTTGATTTTCTTTAGAAAAGGTTATTATTTTATTTTCAAGTATTTGTAACCATGAAAATATTAAAAAAATAAAATAAAATAATAATTTTATAACTGTTTATAAAATATAAAATAATCTTTTCTTTTTTGTATCCACATATATAAAACATTTTTGGCAGGTTTGGAATTGCCAGTTAAGAGTGTGCTAAGAACCAGAAAGAATGTGGAGTGACAAAATTCAAATTGTGAATTGATTGTCATGATGTTACCCTTTAATTGGGACCATTGCCCTTTACACCACGCAAAGATTATGATGTAATTCACAAGTTGGAAACAGTTGCGTTACTTGAGTATATTAGAGGAACAGGAAGCCAGGAACCGCGGTTTTAACGTGAAAGCAAAGCAGCTATATGTATCATCAATTGTGCAAATCTAGCCAATTAATATTGATAAGTATGCCTTCAAAAAATATATATTTACTAGTATACTATTAATAAATAAAGAAGTTGTAATCATTTACTTCCGTACACCAGAATACACAATTTAGTGGATGATGTTCTTGTTTTGGCTTTGTTATGAATGGAAATTGAAAAGTTAAAATAAAAGTTTGGTAATTAATTTATTTAAAAGGATAATAAGATAATTGAATAATGTAAAATGATAAAAAAATCATGATTTATTTCAAAAGGATAATAAGATAATTGGATAAATGTATTGATGATAAAAAATAAAAGAAAATATAAAAAAGTTAAAAATTAATTTTTTCGAAAACATTATTTTAAGTAGTATTTAAAAAAATGCAAAGTTACTAAAAAATTTATTTAATGAATACTTAAACAAGTTTTTCAGTTAATAAAAAAATTAAATTTAGCTTAATTTTTTTTTTGTTTTTTTGAAGTGCATTTTTAATAAATTTATATTTGATGAATTTATGTACGGATGTTAATAGAAAATTTATATAAAAAAATAAACTATAGAAAAAACAACTTTGAAAAACTAAAAAATAATATAGTTTAAGAATTTGTTTAATAAGACATTTCAACTAATTTTTAATTTTTTTATTACTTAAAAAAATTATTCAACCAGTATACTTATAATTTTACATTTTTAAGTTATTTTAACACTTATAATTTACACTTTTAAGTTATTTTAACATTTAGTTTTATTAAGTACTTATAATTTAATAAATAAGCTAATTTTTTAACTTTCAGCTAACATTAGTTTTCTAATTTTCACTAAATTTTCAGTGAAATTTTTAATTTTCAATTATTTTTTCAACTAATTTTGTGAAATATAGCCTAAAGCAATAAACAACAAAATGTTTATTTTACACTAATACATATGTTTTGATGTAAATTTAATGGTTGAAATTAATTATTTATCATTACAGTTAGATTTATCTGAACGCATATCTCAATTAAACAATGGTTTAAAATCAAATTTTTTGAAGTCAATTTCAAAACAAATGAACACTTATAAGTATCGTTTTAAGTCATTAGAGATGCTTACAATATACCTTAGCCTTGCAATATGCGCTCTCTCTGTTATCCTAAAGGACCTAAACGTTTGCTCACAAATCCTCAAAATAAAGAATAGATAGACTTGCATCCAAATACATTTCTCTGCTTAGTTAAGCTAGCCTTAATTTCCAGCAGAGTTGCTTAGCTAATTCATCTAGTTTTCAGTATTATAAGACCCAGATAAAAAAAAACAAAAAAAAGCGAAACTTCTTTAGCATGACAAGGGGACCATGTGGATTTGGATTTGAACGACTTTGAAACCGTTATATCCGAGCAAAACATGCTAAATTCCGCATAGTTTGGTGTGTCCAGATTATAAATCCAGTCCCTTGACATCATGAGCATATAACTGTTATTATTATTTATCCACGTTAATGGTACGAACAAACAATTAATAAACTAAGTCCCCGCCTCAATTGTTTTGGCATAGTTAAACGAATCTTTGAAGCATGATCTGAAATAATATTCTTAGGAAAAAGATAAAATCTAAGAAACATCCTTTTTATACTTTCCACCTATGGCAGCCGCATATTCTTGAGACCACCACCACCTGCACTTGAATCATGTTTTTAATCCATATTCTGCTTTCAAAGAGTTATGGTGTATAATTTTATTTGAAGGTGCGAACTTAACAATGTGACGGGACCACGTTCTGCTACTGATTTGAAGGGGATTGTTTTGTCATTTGAAGATGTGGTCTCTCACTTTTACTTTGAGTATCTTTAGTTATAGATCTCAAATTGAGATTTTGGATTAATTTTTGATGTTTTTTTATAGTGTCACATAATATTGAATATCTTTTTAAGATTTGTGACATTTTTTCTTTTAGTGATAGATCCTAAATTGAGATCTTAGATAATTTTAATGGATCTCACATGGACTCCACTTTTAAATATTTAAAATTTAATTTAATTTAATTAATTAAGTAATTAATTTTAATTAATAAAATATGAAAAAAATATATGAATATTAATAGAGAATGTAATTAATTTTAACTTTTAATTTCATTTTATTTATTTTTTTCATCTTATCACAAAAAAAATATTTTTTTTGAACTTTGTGCAAATCTTTAAGATTTTTGGGAAAAAATTGAATCTTCACATGAAGATCTTTATTTTTCCTTTAGTGGTGGATCTGGGAAAGAAAAGATCTTCCGTTGAAGATTTCTCCCCAAAACCCAATACTAAAGTTGCTTTTAGTAACATAGGTGTTCATTTCTCTTCACCCATTAAATCTTAGGCGGTCAAAATATTTAATGGGAGAAATATGTTGGAATTGTGGGCTAAGGTTGGTGAAATCCCATGATGGATTCTAATATGAAGTAATATTATTTCTCCCTCACCCGTGAAGCATTAATTATTATCATTAGATATATTTACAAAATATTCAATGGCTGAGATTTAAGAAGGGGAACCGGATGAGCAAGTGGCTTTTTCATTTTTTTGTTAATTTTTTTTCTTTTTCATTTCTACGCTTACCATCGCCGTTCTTTTGCTGCTGATTCACACCATCTCCTTGTTGCTATAATCTCCTCGACGCCTAGGACGTTGTTTGGGCCAAGAGGCATAGTTAATTGTTGTTTCCATTTGGTTATTTTTTTCTTGTTGTTGAGTCTAAACCACCGGGCTTTTTGTCTTTGGCTTGGAAGGATGTTCCTCTCTTGACTGTGTCCTCTTGGCGTTAATGGTTCGGGCTAAAAAATTAAAATAATGCGTTTTTAAAAAAAAAATACCAAAATATGGCCATTTGAAACATATTTACGGATCTACTGCTGTTGAATACGCTGTGGTACGACGTGTTGAATCACATCTAGGATGGACGTGTTCAAACACGTCATGGCATGACGGGAATGAGGCATAAACACGTCCTGTGTGGGCGTGACCTTGCACAAGACACGTCCTGCATGGACGTGATTAAACACGTCATGCAGGGACGTGATTTACCCCCCAGACCCCTTAAATCAAGCCCCTCAGCCCACTTAACATTTGCATTGTTATCATATGTTGACCTCCACTGTTATTATCATATATACGCTGCCAATTCCAAAGTATAAATTTACTGTAATGCTATTTAGTAGTAGTGTTTAATACGTGGAAATCCTTACAAAATTAAGTATGAACCAGTAGGAATCAATGATCATATATATGATACTAATAACGGATGATCTACTTGGTATGTTTAAACCCATATTATAATTAACAATCTAAAGTTTTAATTAATTCCTCTTATGATAGTATCTTCTTGGTGAGATATAAGAATTTTGTTGATGAGTGATTTATTAATTTTAATCGATTATAACCAATTTAATATAAATTAAAGATTAGTAAAGTCATTTATTGAAAATATAATCATTTAAAGCCTTTAAAATAACAACAATAAATTATAAAAGCAAAAATAATATTAATTAGATATTTACGTAGTACTGGGCAATGATTTAAACATGTTAAAAATAATAGCTTATCCATTTATGAGATATATATAATAACAAAGCAAAAACAAATTCCAACTTTTGTTTATCTCGGCCTAGCTTTCCCACGTAAAGGGTGAATAGTATCCATACGTAAATTCAAGGCTTGAATATTAGTATACAGACCTTGGAACCTTTACACTACAGCACCTCGGATATCTCAGCCTTTCCTTCTTGTTACACCATTACCCTGGCAAACTGCACTTTCAGCTACACCATCACTCACACCCACTGCACCTCAGCATTTAGAATATAAAGACACAAACCATGCATAACCATGCACCCAACCCGGCACTCTTGTAACTGGGATAGAATCTCTTCAAGCCCGGCCATACCAGTCCGCATATGCCGCAGCTCGTGGTGAACCCGGCCTCCCTGCACTACCATGTACCATGCATACCCATGCAAACCCGGCCATCCGTATGCTATACCCCGGCACCCATGCAAGTGTTGTCATCCTTCCTTACCTTATGTAACATCCTAAATAATTTTATTTATTTATTTAATTACTTAATTATTTAAGTTTATTTTATTTTATCCTTTATTCTTTTAACTAAAAATAGGAATTTAGGTAGCAACAAAAGGGAACTAGATACATATATATACATCATACATATATGTAAGGAAGAGGCATGGTTTCGGTAATTCAAATGTGCCGAGGTGAGTATAAGTCTAAAACTGGGTGAAATATATTTACGTGGGAAAGTATGGCATAGCTTGCATGGCTGCCGGGATGGTTATATCAGGCTAGCCGAGCTAATGCTAGGTGAGAAAGTATAGCATATATAACAAGTGTAGAAGTGAGTGTATAATGAGAGGAGTCCGATCATGCCGAGGTGCCGAGGTTTTTGTAATCATATAGGCCGAGGTCTGTAAGGGATAAGAATCCGGCAGTGAAGGGGGGCGAGGTATACGGTAAATGTCATCCGACACTGCAGAGGAGCTGTAGGTCAAGTTGGGTTTGCATGTGTGCCGGGGTATGGCCGGTTTCGTGGTTGCCGAGATGCCGGGGTACTTATAACCAGAGTGCCGAGGTGCGGAGTAAGTATACGATAAGTGAGCATAGGTCATGCCGTCAGCCGAGAACACAACCCGACACCACACAGCACATAAGCAAGCTCGGCTACACACACATGCAGTATCTGTAAGTCCGGCCATAACTAACTCGGCATCACCTCTAGTACCCGCTGGTCGGTTAAATTTAAGACCCATGCATACATACCGGTAACCATATAAACCGAGAATACAACCCGGCACCCATAGCTATATGACATCTCGGCATTTATACACTACCAGAATTAATAAATCACTCATCAACAAAATTCTTATATCTCACCAAGAAGATACTAACATAAGAGGAATTAATTAAAACTTTAGATTGTTAATTATAATATGGGTTTAAACATACCAAGTAGATCATCCATTATTAGTATCATATATATGATCATTGATTCCTACTGGTTCATACTTAATTTTGTAAGGATTTCCACGTATTAAGCACTACTGATAAATAGCATTATAGTAAATTTATACTTTGGAATTGGCAGCGTATATATGATAATAACAGTGGAGGTCAACATATGATAACAATGCAAATGTTAAGTGGGCTGAGGGGGTTGATTTAAGGGGTCTGGGGGGGGGGGGTAAATCACATCCCTGCATGACGTGTTTAATCACGTCCATGCAGGACGTGTCTTGTGCAAGGTCACACCCACACAGGACGTGTTTATGCCTCATTCCCGTCATGTCAGGACGTGTTTGAACACGTCCATCTTGGACGTGATTCAACACGTCGTACCACAGCGTATTCAACAACAGTAGATCCGTAAATATGTTTCAAAGGACCATATTTTGGTAATTTTTTTTTAAAACGCATTATTTTAATTTTTTTGCCTAATGGTTCGTTCCTTATTGGAAAGGGTTTCCACTGGCCATTTTTTCTCTGGTGTGGAACAACTAATTATTAATTATTATTATTATTATTTGTCAATATGCCATGGATGATCGATCAAGCTATGTGAAGCTAGCCTCTTCAATTTCGTGAAATTATGAAGATTTGATATGTGTGAATTGGCAGCCATTGCAAGAAGAATATGAGGTTTTGGGGAGAATTGCCACGTTTAGCAGTTTGATTCGTCCTGTACTAGTTCCACACCCCTTACTTTCTTATTTTGTTTTCAATTGATTTTTTTTCTTACCTGCGTTTTTTTTATTGTGCCAATGGTGTTATATTAGCTTCAGGACTTGACTAGGCAAATTGTGCCAATGGCACCGGAGTAGTCCTTTTCCCGACGAAGATTCCGATTAAGCCAACGGTGAAGGTGCAGTGGAGAAATCCCTTTGCTTGAATCAAATTTAATAATAAAGGAAGTATCAAAAGAAAAACTGAAGAAAAAAAAATCACTCCTCATCTCCTGAAAGTGCGATGGCCATGGCGGGCGGTGAAGGTGCGGTGGCCATGGTGAAGAGGTTTTGCGTGGTGGTGATGATTTACCGGAGAAAGGATGAAAACATAAAAAACCAAGTAAAGAGAAAGTGTGTGCAGTTGCTATGGGAAGAAAGAAAAAAAAAACAAAAAAATAATTTATTTTTTATTTAATTTACACTTTTTTTCCGATTACAGACTTACTATTACCTTTAAGATTGGGGGTACACGGGTTTGAACTTCAAGTTAGAATTCACCAAATCCCATAATATATTTTTTAACTTAGACTTTATACACATTTCTGCTTAAAAAGGTCTTTATAGGCATAGGTGGACCATTAGAGCTGTTGAAAAATGAACTTATTTAGTTGACTGGATCAGCTGGAGAGCATGATGATAAATTTGCATAGAAATTAAGAAAAAGCATCACAAGTCTACACTGTGTGCAACGTATCGAAGTCTTAAAATTTTCTTGCTTATGTGATCCCCTTTGTCGCATAAGGACGATAAACTCTTATTGTGTGAGAAAGGATGTACAAAAGTAAGAAAAATTAGATTAAAAAAAAAAAAAACTGAAGGTAAAAAAGCCTTTCATGGACTAGTAGTGTTTGATCTGAAAAATTCTGTCGGGTTATCGACCAAAGAGAAAGAAATTAGTACTGTCGGGGACGTTTAGCTTCCAACAAGAAACATATATAGATCATGATCGGGGAGAGGAGGACCTCCCCGCACCGCACCAAAGTACTTAATTATAAGAGAAACATGACATAATAAAAAAAAGTCTTCATGTAAAAAATTTATAGAAATGTGTTGTATTCTAGTACTGTATGGCTGTATGCTATATCTTTCCCCATCACTTTTAATTTGTTCCTTAGTTCTACAGGTTTTGTATTGTAACTGTGTGTGCAACTATGAATTTGATTGAAGATCTGTATTTTTTTTTATTCATAAAAATTAAAAACATATATTAAAGAATTTATAATAATTACATATACATTTTATTCAACCAATTAAACTCACTTGATATTTAAAGTCTTGTATAAACTGACTTAAAGGATATGTTTGTCCTAGTCATTTATGAAGGGATAATGATATTAATTTGCTCATGATTAAATTTAACTGCACATTTTCTTAAATATGGACAAGCAAGCTATGGACAACTAAACTCTCGAATTTAAATTTTGTATATGAAAAAAAAATCATTAAAAATGATAGCTCAATTTTTTTTTAAAAAAATTTAACGCTAGTCGTGAATACTTTGCACCCTTATTCACGTGAACCAAAATAATATGAACAAGAAAATGGACCCGGAGAAGAGAGTAGTGCATGTTAAAAATATCATTTTTGCTCTATTATTTTAAGAAAGAAGAAGCGATAAAGTCCACCGGTTTAATTCTTGGACAATTTGCTTCCCGAAAATTGCCTCAGTATTCTGTTCCTTTTTCTTTTGATACAAAAGTCATACATATATAAATTGAATTTTCTTCGTTGTAGGTATTCAAATCAGTATTACACATGTAATCTTTAATTATATTTTTTTTTCTAATACTTAATAAAAATATTATTAATTTTTTTAATAACAGTCAAAAAATATTACCAAATTATGAATAATTATTATCAATATATTTTTGTAACATTTTATTAGATGTTGTGTATAGTTCTTATAATTAAATCTTTTTTGTGATATTTTTATATTTTAACAACATAGACTATACACAATATTTATATTTATTCATAATTTGACATATTTTTCAAATATTATTAAAAAAATTAATAATATTTTTATTAAGAGTAAGACAAAAAAATATTACTAAACGATAATGCACCGAAAGTAAAAAACATTAACAATGAAACAAGTTATTTATTATTATAAAAGAGACATAAATTGTCAAATTGATATTATATATTCACAGCTTGTGAACTTATTTAATCAACGTACGACTGAAAATAAGTATTGTCAAATGATCACATTATAAATATGTTGAAAATAAAGAATGTGCAAATTTCTCTTTAATTTTTTAACTTAAATATTACATCGTATGTCAATCTTACATAAGATCTTTAAGGTATGCCAGCGTGCATCATAAGTGATATTATGATGAAAAGTTATACAAAAGTATAAAAGAAATATTGTACAAAAAATTATTACTAAGTATGCAGAAATGATTTCTTTTAAATTAATAAACTGAAACTTGCATATACTTATCAATTAGTATAGGGACGTTATTCCTAACTTAGCAAGTCTCACTCATTCAAAGTTTGGTCATGCACCTACTTTAAATGTTAAGTAACTAAGAAGTTTGTGATATACCATGAACATATTTATCTCCTGTGAAAAACAATGTTCATGCCTTCCACAAAAGATAATATAATTGTTCTAATAATGCTTTATTGGATGATGAAAGTCTTCCATATTTATGTGCCTCTAGGTGTAACTTTGCATTGAAGCCCTTCTTTCTTTTCCCTCCATTATGTCAACCTTGAATCCTCATGGGTGGTTTGGTTGTAGGGAGGAAAAAAGAAAATTAAAAAATATATTTAAATTAAAGTGTAAAAAAAAATGTGAAATTCATATCAAATTTTTAAAAAAATTATCTCTTTCTTTCCTATTTTTCCACAACCAAAAAATATCATCATGGTTCAAGATCTTCATATAACGGAGAGAGCAACCTAACCTAGTAGTCAAAGAAATCCCCAATCAACTGAGAGACAGCTATGAAGTCCCAAATGAAGAATAAAAGAGTGACTCCCATTCCGAACACTCCTTGCAACGTGGCGGAAGGTTCCTGCAGGGGTCACCTTTGCATCAAGCCTTGTTGTTTCTTCTGCAGCATGAGAGAACCAGATGCATCTCTCAGAAGGGCTGGAATAGCGACCTGCTTCAGAGAATTGCCTCAGGCTCAGGGAGAGAATCATCATGAACACGTGTTGGTGCTGAGTGGACTATGGCACATCGCAATGAGCCAACCCAACGACCCAGAGTTCCCATCCCTCGGCATATTCAAGTGCATGGCAAGTCTAATCCACAAAGGCATAAACGACAGACACTGGCTTCTCACAAATCAAAACATATACATACCCTATTACGCTGCTCACATCATTGGTTCTTACACAATGAACAAAGAGGAGTTTGCACAAAAAGCCGTGCAATCAGGTGTGATACCCCCATTATTGGACTTGCTTATTGGGAAAATCAGTTGGGTTGAGCAAAGAGTTGCTGTTAGAGCACTTGGTCACTTGACCAGATACAAAAGCACTTTCGAATCAGTAGCACAGCACGAACAAGAAGTGGTGAAACTGGCCTTGAAATTGGCTTCCACTTGTTTACAAGTGGTCTATGTTGACTTCGTAGCTTTGAAGGAAAACAAAAGGCTCGAGTACCGCAGAAACTTGATGACCAGAGGGATTGGGGATTTGGAGATGGAGAATCGCAAGGCAGAGGAATGGGCTAGCCAGCTTCAGTGTTGGTCTCTTTACCTTGTGAATTGCTTTGCTTGCAAAGATAGGTCTTTGGATCTCATTTGCAAAAAAGTGTTTCTCAAGGACTTATGTGACATATGGGGTGGGGTTGATAAATCACACGTCACCAGCAGGGGTTGGACTGATAAGAATCTTGTGTTATAGCAAAGTAGGAAGGGAAAACATTGCTGAATTACCAAAAGTTGTGAACACTCTAGGCAACCTTTCAAGATCTTCAGATGATTGGCAGTATATAGGTATCGATTGTCTTCTTCTGCTTCTCAAGGACCCAGATACGAGGTACAAAGTTCTTGATGTTGCTGCTTCTTACCTTGTTGATTTGATTGAACTTAGAAGCCTTGGGGATAAATCCAACGTGGGTGAGACCATCTCAAAGGTTCTCCTGAATGTGAAACCTAACAGAGAAAAAATTGGAGCAACATTATTGAAAGAGGTGGTGGATAGGAGGAACAAGGAGAAGCTGCTCTCGGAGGAAAAGTTAGAGGAAACAAGGGTTTTGGAGAGTTTGATAAAGCAACAAGCGAACCACATGTTTAGGTTGGGAAAGGTTGAAGAGGCTTTGTTGAAATACTCTGAAGCGCTTGGTGTTTGTCCCTTGAGGTTTAGAAAAGAGAGAATGGTGATATATAGTAACAAAGGGCAGTGTCATATATTCTTCTTAAGAATGCAGATTCTGCGATCAGTGACTCAACGCGTGCTCTTTGCCTGTCTAACCCAGCAAACACTCATAGGAAAAGCCTTTGGAGGAGGTCACAGGCATATGATATGAAAGGAATGGCGAAAGAGAGCCTCATGGACTGCATAATGTTCATTAACATGACTATGCGTGTGAAGATTCCTTACCACGCAGCGCGCATGATCTCCAAACACATGGAGGCCACGTGGCTCTTTGCCACTGCTCGCTCGAAGGAGGAAAAAACAACGCAAGAATTGAACCAAGTTGGCGGGGATAATGAGAACGGTGGCAACCATGAAAAACAACCACGTGATCATAAGGCGAAGATGATGATGATGGAAAACAGATACAACAATCTCTTACACGGTAATTAATTAATTAAGCCCTTGCTTGCCTTGCAGGTTTAATTTATAGCATTACTATAATTGTTGGAGCAAATTTGTTGACAATGTTATAAAATTAATCTTCTATTTATCAACCACTTTTGATAAAATTAGAGCATAGTAGACATAGATCACATATATTGTTAATATTAGATAAATTTCTTTAGTTTAAAAGCAAGTAATAAAGTAAATTAATTAAAATAAGTTTATTATACATTAAAATTAGCTTATAAGACATGATTGATAAATAACTTAATTTGTCCATTAAACATTTCATGAGAAATTAGATAATTGACTCCTATAAATAAATAAAAAATATCTATTAAAACATGTCAACCTTTTAAATATTTAGTCTTACATT
>PYAF01004627.1:1895462-1978452 GCA_007407185.1 Glycine tomentella
CAGTTAAACAAATATAATCATAAATCACTTCACTTTAAAATCTATTTTAAAAGATCATTTATTGAAAATCAATTTTATAAAAAAAAAAGTTTGATAAATACCCAATATGCCATCATACACATAGAGAGACAGATAAAAACAATATAGATATAATAAAATTTATGATATGATAAAATGAAAAATATATAAAAAAAGAAGATATTTTGATGTAATACTTAAAATAAATGATGATTCACTTATCATTATTCTTTGAACAATGATAATACATGAATATTCATTTATTTTTAAAAATCTTATTAATAAATTTCATTTCTTTTATTTTTTCTCCTATCACGTTATAAATCCTATAATACCTTTTTTTCCTCTTGCATATCATATAATATCATGAGTGTTCATGAAATATTTTTCTTACCCTTTTATACACTCACTCTCAATTGAGTATTCAAGCTCAAGAGGTGCAATGTAGCTAATTTGAATTTTGAGCGTTTATGCTGTCTGTATGCTTTAAACTTTACATCGTTTGCGTGAGTGAGGGTCAAAATCACTTTTGCTGCGAACTAATTTTTCAGGTCTGTCAACCATTATTGAAGAACCTTTTCACGCAAAAGAAGCTGGTAGGAGAAAGATGGAAAGGGCGAGAAGGAGATTCAACAAAGGTGTTGTGGCTCGGCCAACTTAAGTCAAATTAAATAGCTAGCTTGTTACATGCGGAGGAAGAGAATCTTGTGCCTCCTAGCTAGCTCCCAGATAATTTTTGTCACTGCCCACTAGGTTGGACATATACATACAAATACTTTATCAGTGGCAGGTAATTAGAAATCCAACTAACAAGGCTCTCTAAACTATTTTGCATATTCAAAGTGGTAAATGGAGTGGTACATGCATGATGGAATAGCCAATTATAAAAGAATGGCGTGACCGATATAACCCAGCATCACGCTGGGAAATGGAGAGGACCACATCTCCATATTTAATATAATACTATTAGAGATATTCAGTGTGTTTCTGGTTCCACCTTACTTAGATCAATAAAAATTCATGATTTTGTTTTTGAAAGGTAATAGTCATGATAAAATGCTACTTAAAAGTGATTTTAGGTAAATATTTATATGTAATTGATTTTACATTGAAGAATTAATTTGAGTTCAAGTTAAAATAATTTTGGATACTTTGTTATAGATAAAAAATTTATACTGAATTTCGTTACTAAATTGTTCTTAAATCAATTTTATTTAAAATTAATTTTGTAAAGATTTATTCAAATAGGATATAATTTATGTACAACAATTCATCCAACAATACGCAGAACATTAGTCTTTAATCTCCCAAGGCTGTTGAATAAGATCTTTAATCTCATAATTAAGTTTTCTTTAAAAAGGTATAAATAAACTTATTTCTCATGGAGATGCTGATGCAGATGCATATGCACTATAACACTATTCATGGAATTAACAGCATTAACAACATCGAGTCGTTTCACACTAGACAGGCCTATACCCCAACCTCCAAGTATGTGGGATTCCTATCTTCAAAGCCCAAAGTTCAACAAGAACAGAGTACTGGATGTCCAGTTTAACATCTAATCTTTATTAAATAATAAAGTAATTGAATAGATCTTTAATATGAAAAATGAGTTTTTATAGAAAATTTTTTAAAATTTGTATATTATTTAAAAAAATAAATTTTTTCCATTTTTATTTTTGTTTAATATTTTAAAATAAAATTTATCATTAAAAAAAATCTTAAAATCTTTAATTCTATATATTACTATAATATCTATAAAAAAATAATCTAAAATCTCAAATTAACATCTATCATTAAAAATACTATAAAAGTTTCCAAAATTGACAAACCCAAACGGGCCATTCTCCTTGCGTTCCACGAATCCACCTCCTCCCTAGGCATTATTATAAATTTAAAATATAATTACAATCAAAGATATTTATTTATCATACTTTATAGTTAAAGTTGAATCTATATACTTTGAACTTTATTTATAAAAAAAATGTTCCTTTGATACAATACATAATTTTATTTTTTAGTATAGCGTATAAATATGCTCTACTAGAGGTATTATTATCAGCAGTCAAGTTTATATCACAATTTAAATTACTTATTATTATAAATCTAAAATAAATTTAGATATTTAAATATATTTATTTATTATATAAATTAATTATAGAAAAATACTACTATATGTTTATCGTATTAAATATTTAATTTATATAATGCACCGTCACTTCAATTTACGTTCTCTTCGTCTCATCTGGTCAGAAATATCGCTGACAGGTCATCTCGTCAGAAGTCTAGGTTGATCGGAACGACCACTATTGTCTGTATAAAGAAATCTTCAAGTCGACGAAGCCAATCGCAAAAGCATCGGCTTAATCGAACCATTCAGATTATATAAAAAATGAGTTGGTGGTGGGCTGGAGCAATCGGTGCTGCCAAGGTAAGTTGATAAATTATTCATTTTGTTTTCCCTTTATTCATTTCAATTATTATTTAATTGTTTTTTTTTCTGCAGAAGAAATTTGAGGAAGAGGAACCGCCGCGAAGCTTCCAGAGCGTGGGCCTGGTGATCGGCGTGACGGGCATCGTGGGCAACAGCCTCGCCGAGATCCTCCCTCTCGCCGACACCCCCAACGGCCCATGGAAGGTCTACGGCGTCGCACGGAGGCCCCGCCCGCCGTGGAACGCCGACCACCCCGTGGAGTACATCCAGTGCGACGTCTCCGATCCCGCCGACGCCGAAGCCAAACTCTCCGTCCTAACCGACGTCACTCACGTCTTCTTCGTGTCGTGGACCAATCGCCCCACCGAGGCAGAGAACTGCGAAGTTAACGGTGCTATGTTACGGAACGTGCTCCGCGCCCTTATCCCCCACTCCCCCAATCTCCGCCACGTGTCACTCCAGACAGGCGGCAAACACTACATTGGACCCTTCGAACTCATAGGCAAGATCGAATCTCATGAACCTCCCTTCACGGAAGATATGCCGCGTTTGGATGCGCCCAATTTTTACTACACCCAAGAGGACATCCTCTTGGAAGAAACCGGTAAGAAAGAGGGTTTGACATGGTCCGTTCACAGACCCCAAATGATCTTCGGGTTTTCGCCTTACAGTTTAATGAACATGATTGGGACCCTCAGCGTGTACGCCGCAATTTGCAAGCACGAGGGTGTTCCGTTGAGATTCCCCGGCACGAAAGGCGCGTGGGAGGGTTATTCTTGTGCTTCCGATGCGGATTTGATCGCGGAGCAGCACATTTGGGCCGCGGTTGATCCATACGCGCGGAACGAGGCCTTTAACTGCTCCAATGGTGACGTGTTCAGGTGGAAGCATCTCTGGAAGGTGCTGGCGGAACAGTTTGGGATTGAGGAGTATGGGTACGAGGAAGAAGGTTTGAGGTTATCGGAAGTGATGAAGGATAAGGGTCCTGTTTGGGATGAGATTGTGAGTGAGAATCAGCTTCTGCCTACCAAGCTTGACGAGGTTGCTGATTGGTGGTTTGTGGATCTTATATTCTCAGGGGAGGGAATGTTGGATAGCATGAACAAGGCCAAGGAACATGGGTTTTTGGGGTTCAGGAACTCCAAGAATTCGTTCATAAGTTGGATAGATAAGACCAAGGCTTATAAGATTGTGCCTTGAATTCAATTCATTCTCCTCCTGCTTCTTCTGGTTAATTTCTCATGTGCATCTCTGTTTGTACTTTTTGTATTTCCCTGTAATTTATATCATTATATGGAATGAATGCATGAATGAATAAAACTCGATGGTATCACTCGTATGAGTGGGATTGTACATCCGGATTTATGTTTTGTGTTCTGTTTCTGTTTTGTATCCTCAGTTGTGCTTGAAAAAGTTGTAATTTAGTATCCACAGTTTCTGATATTTACAGACAGGGGAAGCAAAACTTGAATGATAGGCAAGTACCATTGATTTAGACCACAACTACAACTATACTCAGAATTCGAACTCAATACCTCTCTGCTTAAGTTTCAATAATGCCACATGACAATTGACCGATGCTTGGTGGTTTAATTTAAGTACCAGTTTTCAGTGGTGTCTGTATTTGCTCTTCTATTTATATTCTGATTATAAAAGGGGATTGCAATTTGTTAGATAAACATCACGAGACAAGTGGATTGACTACTAGTCGAAAATGAGTATATTCTACTATTGGCCTTAATACAGAGTCGATATTGTATTTGAAGTAGTAGTTGCTTATCGTAATTGTTTGTTTGATAACTGATGTAATGGTTGCCACGTACATTAGATTGCCACGGAAATGGTTGTATTCATTTAAAAATATTATGTTACAATGTTGAGGAAATATTCGTGCTGATACGGGAATATAAAGAAAGAATACATTTTGAGAATGAGAGGATAATGTTTCTAGCTAGTTAGTTCCTAAAATCATTGAGGGTAGAGAGGCACGCCCGACCTGGATTGTCTTGAGGTGTGACTTCGGGAATCCATTCCCTCGCCAAGTTGTTCGTAAGTAGAGGTACATTTAACTTTGAATAGTAAATATGTCACACTGATTGTCACAAGAAATTAGCATCTTGTCAAGTTTGATGCGTCCAAGTCACATGTTTCTGTTGGTAGACCGAACAAATATTGCATTCGATCGGTTGATAAAATGTTCGAAAAGGTACATGAAATTTACGCTACCAAAATGTCTCACGGTCAACCGTATAGAGATGGATCTGGTTCCCTCCAAGTTCTGTTGTATATATTCATGCAATGAAATTACAAGTTTACAACTATTGAATAAAATTAAACAGTTCAAAACTTCAAATTTCAAATGCATCTTTTAGATTTGACTCATAAAAAAATGAAACGGTTGAACTTTATCCAACAATATCAGTTCATTGGATGTGTAAATACATGGAATTTTTAACTGGAAGGAATTCCAATCTAAGTCAAGGAATTCTTAGAAATACAACATATTAAAATAAACTATATCAATCAAAAAGACAGTAACCTCTAAATTTTAACATTTTTACTGCCATTAAATAATAGTTAACATTTTAAAATGAGTCAGTGATAAAATAGCGAATTAAAATTTAATTAAAATATATACATTTTAATGTTTAGAAAAATAATTATAAAAAACTAATAAACGACTGAAGCTTAAGGTAAATAAATAGTTGAAATCACCTTTTCACTAGCAATTTAACTCCAACTTGATAGAATGGGTTAATTACAAGAATGATCAAGTTTGATGATCGATTGAAATGAAATTGGAATTAAGGGATCCTTTAGATTCAACATCAGCTATGCTCCAATCTTAGATTATTGGTGAAGAACATTATGAAAATGTTTAGACAGTTAAACAAACTTTATATTGTTATGAAGTACTTCTGGACATTACAACTAATCTTGATTTGGTCATCATTGCAAAGGATCGCTTAACCTTAACAAGACCACAAGAAGTTGAGTATTTCTCATCACAACTTTTTTCTATAACAAAATTATTTCATCACTTTGATGAAGAAAATATGTTGGTCTAATTGGACAACCAAACAAATCAAGTACGTGTTAAAGAAAACTGTCTAAGTCTTCTAAAACAATCAATTTAAACCCTCTAATAAGATTCTATTAGTAAAAGAGGAAAAAAGAATAAAAAAAGGTTGTATTTTCCCTCCTGGAAAAAAAAATCATATTAGTTGACCATATAATTAAGTAATACTATTAGGTATTGTAACTACTATTTCTTGATGATGGCACAAAAAATTAAAGAATATGCGGTTGAATAAAATAAAAAGATGAAAATACATTTAAAAAAAATAAACATGTGAAATATTTTTAAATTAAATATTTATGTATTTGTCTGAGTCATAAATTTGTTTTTCCTTGGTGCAATCAACCACAGATTCAGGTAGTCACCCAAGGGAAATCTATAAAGTGGACTTGCGTGTCAGGGTCCAAGTCCAGCATGATTAGTCTTACACTCGGCATGGGCCCAAGAAAAAAGGCTTTTACTCTCCACTAGTTAATTAACTCACACTCACTCTTCTGTGATTTCCTTTAACTCTGTATAGCCAGAAAGAAAGAGAGAAGGAAATGGTTATCACAACCTTCAACGGAACCGGCGTTGGATTTGGTACGCTGGTTTGGGTTTCACGATTTCTGCATATTTGGAATCTCGAATTCCTATCTCGAACGCTAATTTTTCTTTTTCAGGTTTCGGCGTAGGTTGCGGTTTCGGTATTGGATGGGGTTTCGGAGGTCTGTGCCTTATTTTCGAACCGTTTTAGACATTTCTATACCTTTTGCAATTTAATTTCAGTACTCAATTTGATACTCGACTCGCTGATCTTAGAATTGAGTCTTTTTTCCCTGCTGTTTACTTGCAATCTTTTTAAGCTGTTGCAATCATTTATTATCCAATTTAGTTGTTTCTTCTAATTTCCTTTTTATTTTTTGTTCTAATGTTAATCTTGTCGTTCCAGATGAATTCGTTGGACATGCTTGCATAATTGATTGTGTATTGGTATTTGGCAATTATTGAGTCTGGATAATAGAGATTACAGAGGAGAGGGGAAATGTTCTAAGCTTCACTCTTAGTTTCTTGGTATAGAATGGAATGTGGCTGGCCAAGCACTTCTAGACTTATAATTTTGGTCCAATTTGGATTAGCTTCTTTATATCTTACGTGTCCTTTTCAATTGAGATAAATATTTAATTCTTAATTTACAATAAAAATTCATAATTATTAAGTGTTTATGGAGAATTTAAATAATGGAGCTTTTGAAAAAGTTAAATACTGTCAGTTGACTTTTACTTATGCAAGAAGTTCTAATTCATTTTATCTCCTTGGTTCTTTATTTTTTCTTCTTCTATTAACATTTGGTGTGAAGTTTATCCAAACTCACTATTAGTGCATTTTCATACCAGAGGATTACCCATTTAGGCCAAATACAGTGATGTGGAGTGAAGAATATCGCACTCCACTTTCTACCATCCATCCTTTCCACCTTTCTGTGATTCCAAGCTAGTGTTAATTTTCATTCCAAAATTTTCACCAGCTTATCTTCAGCTAAACCAGGCACACTCTTCTCAAATTCTATCTATCTACTTTCCTTAGTCAAGCCCTTTCCACAATGTATTAGTGTTAGTTTCCTACCTAGTGGACTTTAGCCTCTGCCTATATTAACCATTTAATTTATGAACAAAATACATTTTCTTCTCAAGATCTCATCACTTAGTACCCTAGATATGAAGGTGATTAGGCAGGTTCAGTTGAAGACACAGTCCTCCGTAGGTATTTTGCAAAGGCATTGGGAAATTCGGGGACCTGAAGAAGCAAGAAACAAAGTGTTGTAACTAGGTGAAGTGCAGAGGCAGAATATAGAGCAACCAATGAAGGCGCTTGTTAATTGATCTAGATAAATAGGTTACTTGAAGATTTATCTATTCCAATTCAAGAACCTTTGAAACTCTTTAGTGACAGTAATTCAGCCAAGTGTCTAGTTCATAATCCAATTGAACATGATAGGATGAGCCATGGAAGGATTGACCCAAACTTCATCAAATCAGAAATTGAAAATGGGTCATTTCCTGAGCACTACATTCCAACAAAATTAGAGGAAGCAGATGTGCTCACAAAGGCCTTGTTGAAATCTAACTTAGAGGCTAATGTTAGCAAGCTGGGAATGATTAATATCTATTCCCAAGCTTGAGGTGGAGTGTCGGCAGTCAACTATTCTATTTTTATATCATTCCTGTAATTTTGAGATTCCTAGTTAGTTCTGGAAATATCCTATTTTATAGTATTTCCTTTTTCTATTTCTTCTTTCCATATAATATTATAATGTATCTCTTCTCATATGAAATAATACAGAGATGAAATAATTTTCTTCATACTCTGCTCATAATTTACGCATCTGATCTGTTTTCTTTATCTGTTGCACAGGTATGCCATTGAACTTATTGGGTCTTGGTGCAGGTACAGTACAATACTCATGAATCTTGCTTCCTTTTGTTACTTAGTTTTAATTGTCAGTATTTAATGGCTCCTACTATGACGTAATGTATGATGTGGATTGCATTTTCCCCCCAAATCCTAATTTATACCCACAAACCTCTCCTTTAAATGTACCAGTTGGTGACGTAGCAAATGTTTCCTAATAGCTTTCCTTCTGGCTTGGTTAGTGCTAATATCTAACCTTATGGGATAGGATTTGCTTGTCATTTCCTATTTTGTCATTTTAGTTCTGCCTATGGTATGAGTCTTTGGTAGTTCTTTAATACTCTGCTTACAATTTTGTTTGTATTCGAAAAAGTTATCAACTAGTTCTGAAACAGACAATTGTCATTAATTTGGTCTCTTGTTATGTTACGTTATATTACCATGAACAGATAGAGAGAGATGTAACAATCATTTTCAAATTTGTTTCTCTATTAGGCGGTATTACCATGTCAATCTCACATTGTTAAAATGACAATAGCCAGTGAAAATGAGTGTGCATGTTAAAGTGTTTTTAATGGGGGGCCAAAATTGAAAATATTGTGTTATCTACCAGGACTGAAAATTTATATTAACATTTTTTTTTTTTATAAATCAAGTATTATGAATATGACATATCATATTGAATTGGGTGTATTGGATTGAATTATGAAGGTGGAGGCTGTGGTGTTGGAGTAGGACTTGGTTGGGGGTTTGGTACTGCCTTTGGTAGCAAGTATCGGTCCTCACGGATCACATTTCAAGGTGTGGATTTTGATAGGAAGGAGAAAGTTAACAGCACGGAGTTGTCAAAACCCAGCACCGAAGTTGGAGGTTCTCGGTAGCGTTTGTACTTTGTAAATTCCTAGTTGGCCTATTGAGATAAATTGAATTTGTAATAACAAGAAGCCTGTGGAGATAGTAATTGTGACTTCCGAGTTCCGATTATTGTCCTTTCAAATCGTAGCACTACGGTTCTGGTTACAGCTCTCATTTCTTGGATAATGGTTGCACTTGGTAAACAGTTTATGACATGAATGATAGTTTGATATGTACGCTTCGTTTGGTGCAAGAGAAATAAGCGGAAATATAGATGAGATAGGAAATGGTGTATTTGATGATGTGGAATTTGGAAATAAGAAAGAAAAAGTGTAGTAACGAACAATAATTCTTTTTTTATCTATAAGAATTAAAGACAGGTGTTAGAAATTTCAACATTCACGTAGTTTGTTCAACTAATTGAGTTACATCCTTATTGACGATCGGTAATTTGATGAAGTTTTTTTTGAGGTAAAAAAGAGTTGTATATTGAAATTTTGGCGATTTTAAGTGTTTAGGAGTGAATTTTTTTTGAGTTCTTTATTTTATGTTAATTAGTTCTTATAATGTTATATCATAATTAAATAATTCATATATATTTTGAGTTCTATTATTTCCTTAAACTTTTATTATTCTTTTAAGCAATGCATAATTATCAATTGATAAACCAACTTTACATTATGCAATAAAATATAAAACTATATCTTTTAAAATATAGAAATAAATCCATGGCAAGTAAATTAATCAAATGGAATTATCTATATATATCTTCGAAATATTCTAGACGACGATGCTATGGAATTAATCATTGATAGAGCCAGTTAGATCTTCCTATCCACGTGGTGACTGGTAGTTTAGAACCCTCGGTGGAAGAAAAAACGTGGTAGTAGTAACTGAGTGCAACTTATCTACCACCATTTTATAAATTTTGGCATGTATCTTATTGTTTCAAACGAGAACATTTTTTTTCGTATGTTATAGGAACTACGCCCGAACTCTCATTAATTAGGCAGCATGGCAGAACGAAGGGTTTTCACTCTCTCACAGATTGCGCAACATAAATCCAACAAAGACTGTTGGCTGGTGATCAATGGCAGAGTAAGTAGTACCTTCTTAATTTGTGTCTCATAACCACTCATAAAAATGGATGAATTAGTAACCAAGTTTAATAACAAAAATTTGTTTTACCCTGCTAATTTTGAAGTCAAGTTTTAGTGGCAGGTTTTTTTAAAGATTAAATATAGATTTTTCGTTATTGTTATTTTTATTTTTTAGTAATTAATTAAGATATGATTTCTAAAAATTAACAAGCTCTTGCCAGCTGGAACCATGCACATATAAAAAAAAATATAGTTATTAGAGGATATTTCATTAAAGTTGGTGTTTTTGTGGCTAGATTGTGCCTAATGAAGTAAGAGACCTAGCCCAAAAACATTTAAGTGAGAAAGTGTAATTTGTCCTCCATGTGATCTAAAGTTGGCTTATATTGGCGTTTCACCACATCCGAATAACCCCGATATTCCTGGGACAGTTTCTCGTATCCCATTTAGCTGTTATTCTGGGATCTTCGGGTTGTGTATCGTGGGCGGTTATATTTAGATCATGTTCAAACCAAAGGGGTACAGTTAGTCAGCTAGATTTGTAGGCAGAGATTAGTCATTGATAAAAATGGTGAATACGTCCCATATATGGAATGAAAAAAAAAAAGGTTATGTCAATTGATTGTTTGAATTTTTGTAGGTGATGGACGTGACAAAGTTCTTGGAGGAACACCCGGGAGGAGAAGAGGTGATTCTAGAGGTAGCAGGCAAGGATGCAACCAAAGAGTTTGACGTTATTGGACACAGCAAAGCAGCGCAAAATATGGTCCTAAAGTACCAAGTGGGTGTCCTCCAAGGTGCCACAGTTCAAGAGGTAGACTTGAAGGATGTTGTGGACAAGGAATCCAACACCAAAGAGATGAGTGCCTTCGTGATCGAAGAGGGTGCAAGGTCTAAGTCCCTTGCTTTTTACGAGCTCTTTGTTCCACTTCTTGTAGCTGGTCTCTATTTTGGTTACCGATGCCTCACTTACTAGCTCATCTTATAATTGAGACTCGCTGTCTGAATGTTTATTGTATATTTGTATTCGCTTTTAATTGAGACTTGAGAGTTTATATTTATCTCTTGAAGGATGAAATATGGGTTCAATGAGAAGAACTCTTTCTTTTATTGTTTTTTGGTCCATTGTGTTTGGAACACTTTTAAAATAAGTGAGTGTGTGATTGTTTTACTCATTTTCTACTTTCCAATACACTTCCAACGCATATCTGTCTTTATGGTGATTGACGTTTAACTTGAAGTGAGTATTCAAACACTCCCTTATTTGGTTCAGTTGTTAATTTCTACCTTCCAATACACTTCCATTCATAGGATCTGATATTTTCCGGAATTGAGCGCATAGTTCATATGTGTTTCATTTTTCGATGGAACACAATTTAATGGATATAATTAACTCAACATTAAAATTTGTTCCCTCCACGTTTTGCTCTCATAATGCGTACAACGGTTTCCTAACACGTAATCAAACACTCAAATGTCTGCTTGATGGAGAATTGCTTCTTTTTTTTTTTTTTTGAAGATGGAGATTTGCTTTATAGCAGCTAATCTAATTATTTCATATGATTTTTTGTTTTTTTTTTAATTTAACACAAACTAGTACATGGTCGTGTTTGGTTAAAAGAATTTATCTAAAAAGAATAAAAATAAATGACTTTCTAAAAATAAAGCTAATCAAAACACACATTTTGTACATTTCATAGTATGTCTCTATATACACAAGACATATCTTGTGCATGAGTTTATTTACTATCCAAACTCACACGTGAGCAATAGAGAAATTAGGAAGTGATCATGCACCATTACTTATAATTAGGATCACTTAATAATTTTTCATGGTAGTAGGGGTGAAGCGCATTCCGTATTCATGTGTCTTGATATTAAGAACTACTATTTATTTAGGATAAAAAAAATTCTTCTAAAAATTTTAGCTCTAGCCTTTTTTTTTAAAAAAAAATTGCTCTATTTTTTAGTCTTTCTAATTTTTAAAACTTCACTTTGGAGAAGGCCAAGATTAATAATTCTTTCATATTTGAGCCCTCCAATAATAGTATCTTAACTTCCCTTAGCTCCTGACTTGGTATTGCAACTAGTTAATTGACTGCCCTTATGATTTATTCCAGAAAAATGGAGGCCATCACATAAGATGATGGATATTTAGATACGTGTCCTACCTTGAATTAATTCCATCATTCCGTGAGTGTTGGTTAATTGACAAGGACCAAAATAGAACCTGTTTAAATAATTTTTTCATAAACACGTACACAAGAAGAAAATTAAAATAAATAAATAAAAATAACTTTTCTGCAAGTTAAAATTAATTTATGTATAAATAAATTAAAAATAAACTTTTAGATAAGCTAAAGAAATTTCACAAATTAGTTTATTTTAACTATGAATAAACTTATTCTGTACATGCAAAAGTTTAAATCTTTGGTACACAACACAGTTCTCGCATCAAGTAGAAATGATATTCGTTGCAACATTATGTCCATTGACTTTGTCATTTACATCTAGTGATATAGTACAACAGCGAAGAGGGAATACTCTTCAATCTTCATGAGACCATTCTGGAATAGGTGAATGAAAAATAGATAGCAAACAAGAAAAAGAAAAGGTAAGGAAATCCTACTGCTATGTATAATGGAAGACTCTAAGTAGTAATATCAAAGCACTTGAAGTGTTATATCGACACCATGTATGCCAGCGAGAAACCGGATAAAAAACTCTCGCTTGCTTAAGCGACAACATAGATTATATGAACTCAAATCAAAAGATTGTTTGTCCATATCCTATTATGCCTGCCGCAACCAGAAATTGATAGATAATTTATCTAAATCTTCCTTTCTACATCGTGCAAAAAGCAATTAAAACTGCAGAGAAATCAAAATTGTAAGCAACATATACTATTGCAAGAAAGGGAGGAGGACAAAGGAAACGATAAAAGTAACAATTGCAAAGAGAAATTAGAATTGACATAGCTTCTCAGTATTCCTTTGGCCTGTGAGGCATATAGACAGCTTTAAACAGTTACCAAGTACTATAGACCAAGACATAAGCACAACTGCACATGGATGCACACAGAACACCCCTTGGTAGGTGAAAACAGCCAACTATAAAATTTCTTAGTAAAACTTTAGAAGGGGCAATCGTGACTAAATCTCACCACTTCACATTCACATTCTCTATCATTCTTATCTGATATTTGGAAGTTCCCCCAACAGTATGCATAGCACATAATAAAGTTCTATAAATTCAAAATAGCTTCATTTTTATAGGTGAAATATAATAGCCACAACAAAATCATGCACATAAAGAAAGCATGAAAAAGCAAGAACAATGATATCATGAAAAAGGCTTCACGAACAAAGGAACCAGGAAAAACTAAAATGGGACAAAAAATGTTGTATAACCAAAGGAGGGCGGTAAATGCAAAGCATCATCAAAAAGGCCCTACAATTATAGGAGGAAAAAGGAGAAGAAAAAAGAGGGGAAGAAGGTGAAATTCCACCAATTTCAAAGTGCATGCATTTCAGCAGACATACTGACAGAAACTAAGATCAGGAGCCTACCAATAAAGGAAAGGAGAATAACAGCCCATACAGCCATTTGAACTGGCCGATTGTATTGCATTTGGTATTGAGATCTTTGAAGCTGCCTATGGAGAGCCCCATACCACCCGTGGAGTTGCTTATCATAACATTCATCACCATTGTCAAGGCAACTCTTACTTCTTTCATAGTATGCTTTGATGCCCTTTATTTGGGGGAAAAACATGAGGTATTAATGCTTAAGCAAAAGCATTAAAAGTACACAAGCAACTCTCTGTTAACAGAGTAAAAACAAAAGCAGCTAAAGAACAAACCCCATTCAATCCAGCTGGTGCTAGCAGTGCCTTATCCACTTCTTCACAAGGATTAACAGCTTTCAGCTTTCTATAACCATTCTTAGGCCACTTCAACTTAGAGATGGTTTCCATGGAACCAAAAAATCCAGAGAGACTGGCTACCTTATGCATAGGAGTAGGACCAGAAGAACCATTGGAGGAACTCGATTGTTGCACATTGTCAGCAACAGTGATTTTCCAATTACCAATATCAGCATCAGCACTAGCTGCCCTGCGATGCCCATGTGACTTCTCCAGTGCTGCTTCCGACGAACCCCACCCAGATGAAACATGTAAATTGCTTGAACAATTAGTTTGCAGACTTTCACCGTCTCTGCCAACACATTTAATGAGACCTTTGCCCCCAGTAGCCGGTATTCCCAAAAGAAACGACGCAAGCTCATCTCGTTCTCCTTCATCCAGACGCGTCCAAGGCAGAGATACCTTGCTACCTGAATGAACAGATTCTTGTAACGAATGTTCAACTTTCTTAATCTTGTCACCGATGGCATGAATAAAATCCCGGTGCCTATTTCTCGCATCCTCACTTGAAACTTTGCTATAACTTGACCTAGCTGCCCGTTCAAATTCCTCTAACTGCATTATCCATCCAAATGCAACCACATGCTCGTTACGATGATACAAAAAAGTGAAAGTACATTTTCTAAGAGCAATTACCTGCCATTTAGCAGTGCCAAGGGTAGTTTGTAGATCTCGGCGGAGTTCATCACAGTTCCATGGGCTGGACGCATCTCTTATTGCATGAATCCATGTTCTATACGTAGATTCCATCCTTGAAAAAACAACCATAGCAAATCCATAACAACAAAATCTGAGGAATACATTTTTTTTTAAAATTGTGCACGCAGATGAACTTAAAAACATTAAGCCTTTCAAATTTCAATCTTTGAGTTAAATTGGAAACAAAAAAACAAAAGGGAGGACAGAATTTGGCAAGTGCGTCTGTTTAATCCAAAATGGAATTATTTGGAAAGATTCTATTATATTATCCCTACATTTCCTTGGGAAAACAAATTGAAGATGAAATAAAATAGGAAAAAGGCGAAAAACAACTGGAAAACCTATTTGGAAGAATGATAGGTACCTGTCTGCAGATTCCTGAACTTCTTCCGCGGCGTTAAAGAAAGGATCTTTTTCCCATCGATCAAAACTCGACGCCATGAATATTGAATAACAATAATATGATAATTAATAATAATCGGAATCTGGAGAAGGAAAGAATCGATGAATCCGATGTATGTAATCTGTGTTGGGTTACAGGGGAAGGTGGTGAATTAAATGATGGATCCGATTAGTTGGAGCGAAACGTAATTACAAGAAGAGAAGTTCATATTTTTCTGCGTTTTGTTCTCCCAAAATTATTTTGGGCCATTGCAATTTGCGATGAACGAAAACTATGAATGATTGGATATACGGCACGCGTGAGACGATGTCCGTGTCAGCTGGTACGGCGTCGTTTCCAACAGTACCCTGGCTATCATCAGAAACAATTCGTGGGATGAAGAAGCTTCCAAACGATCGATATAGATTTTTTTTTTTTTACATTATATTTAAGGTCATAATTTAACAACTTAAAATTGTTAAAATCGTAATAATCATTAGCACAATATTTTCTTGAATATGCACCTCATCATCGTTAACATTTTAATTTAAGTTAATTAAAGTTGATGATAGATGAATCTAATATTAAATATGAGGAAGTTGAAAAAAAAAATAAAAATAAAAAAGGGAGAAGATGAAGAAAAAAATTATTAAAAATGAACCATTAAACATAGAGATAACAACAGATCTAACTCTCCATCAAATTTATTTATATCTTTTCTTCATTTCGTCCTAAAACACATCATTCGTCAATTTATATTTTACTCCATTAAGTCTTGTTAAACTACATTTTTCCATGTTAGTTTCGATCCACCTCTATATCTTTTTGTGTTGAGCTCTTAGTAACAAACTTTAATTCTTATGGGAGCATCCAAGGATCTTTTCATTACATACCCAAATCACCTCAATCTATGTTCCCTCATTATTTCATTTATTGATACCATTGTTACCTTTCGTCGAATATCTTCATTTCTTATCTTATTCATTTTCCTATAACCACACATTCACCTTAACATCCTCATTTCTGCTACCTCTATTTTATGTTCATGCTGCCTATGTGTTGACCAACATTCAGTTTCATATAACATTGGAGGTCTTACAGTTATTTTATAGAATTTTCCTTTTAGTTTAAGGGAAATTTTACGGTCACACAACAACTCAGATTCACTTCGTCATTTCATCTACTCTGTTCTAATTCTATGATTTACATCCTCGTCAATCTCTCAACCTTTTTGCAAAATTGATCCTAAATGTCTAAATACATATTTCTTATGTACCTCTTGACCAAGTAGATGCACGTGGTCTTGATACTCATATCTTATTAGTGAAAAATCACATTTGATATACTCAATCTTGCTCCGACTTAACGTAAGTCTTTTAGACTCCAAAATATTTTTTCACAATTCAAGTTTCCTATTAATATCGTCTTTGGTCTCATCAGTAAGTATAATATCATCTGCAAAAATATACACCACGACACTTTATCTTGAATGTCTTTTGTTTGTTCATTTATCATTAAGGTAAAGAGATAAGGACTAGGAGTCAAACTTTGGTGTACACCTACCGTTATAGGAAAATAACTTGATGTTCCATTACAATTTTTCACACACGTGGTAGCCTCATTATACATATCCTTGATTGCATTTACATACTTTAATGATATTTTTTCTTCTCAAGAGCTCATCATAAAAATTTTTTTAGAATCTTATCATATGCTTTCTCAATATCTATAAACACCTTATGTAAGTCTTTATTCTTTTCTCTATTCCTTTCCATTAATTGTCGCATCAACAAAAGTGATTTTCATAGTACATCTTTATGGCATAAATCTAAATTTATTTACAGAAACCTTGGTCTCTTTCTTCAAGCGATATTCAAAAACTTTCTCCCACAATTTTATAATATGACTCATAAGCTTAATGTATCTATAGTTAGAACAATTCTAGATGTCTCTATTGTTTTTGTAAATAGACATAAACATATTTTTCTTTCAAACATTAGACATTTTATTTGATTGAAGAATCTTATTGAAAAGATTGGTTAGTCATTTTATTGTCACACCCCTCATGCCTCTCCACTCTCCACACTTCAATAGGAACGTTATCGGGTTCCAAGACTTTATTATCTTTCATCCTCTTTAAAGTCTCTTTACCTTAATGTGTATTAAATTTTCGCACAAATCTTCTATTTAGATCATCATAAGCGTCCTCAAGTCCACTTCACTGTTATCGTCATTCTCATTAAAAAGTTTGTCAAAGTAGTTCATCCATCTTCCATTTACATCTTCATCTCTTATCAAAAGTTCTTTTATTTTCATCCTTGATGCATCTAACTTGGGTGAGATCTTTATTCTTCTTATCCCTCATTTTAGCAAGTTTTTATATATCTTTTTCACCATTTTTACTTCCAAGATTTCTATACAAATTGGCGAAAATTTTACCTCTAGCTTCCCGCACTATTTTTTTTTATTTTTTCTCGTTAATCTAAACGTTTGCAAGTTTTCATCATTTGGAACTTCTATTCAAAGATCCAAAGCTTTTCTTCTTCTGTTAAATTGCTTCCTATACCTCTTCATTCCACCACCATGTTTCATTTGTAAGAAATATGTTTCCTTTACTTTCTCCTAGTACCTTCCTTTCCACATTTTGGATACACTTAACCATATTGTTCCATATTTCATTTGTTTCTCCAACAGACTCTCATAAACCTTCACGCAACATATTTTTCTTGAACAAAGATATTGGCAGCTTGATACGTACTATCTTCCTGTCTGTCAGGCCATAGAGGACCCTGCGTGAGGCTGGAAATGGATCTCCTGCAGCTTAGAAAGAACTGGACCCTGTGCAGTTACAAATTTCACCATCCATGCAAGTTTTTTCTCTCCTTTATATATTAAAATTAAAGGAATGGTTGAAATCTCATGCAGTTTTATTTTTAACTGTAAAGGATCTTAATCCCAGTGATGTATGGTTTGATTTTAATAACATCGTCAATTATTCTAACGCACCATGTGTTTTTGCTTGTGTAACGTATCAAATGGAATTGTAAGAATACAGTTAGAGTCATATTGAACTTTTGAGCTTTATTTGTAAATTTCATTACATTGGTTGTCTTTTGAATTTAGAAGTCATAGGCAAACCAACATGGTTCAAGAAAATGCATTATACACGAAGGATTTCATTTTAAAGTGTACACTTAATAACTTCAGTATTATTTTCACGTTTAAGGCTACAGCTCGTCTCTCTTTCCAATAAGCCAAATCAAATTTCCCTTTTTTTTTCATATGTAAAGCTTTTCTACATGAAGTTAGGCTAACAATCTTTTTTTCTTCTTCTTTTGATACTTTTAAGTTGGGGTAACAATCTAATCAGCCCAGTGGATTCATATGCTAATGTCATCAATCTTCCGAAGTCTTAAATCAATTAAGTAATTGAATTATTACTGGGAATGTTTCCAATTATAATCGGACTAAAAACAGTCATTTGTAGTTACTGAAGGTAGGTTTCTTGGGATTCTGACGAAAAGATGGCTCTCTTTTTATTCTGATAAAGATAAAGCTTATCAATTGTTTAGAGATTGTTCTTTGCCTGAAAATTCTTGATTAGTTTTTTTTTTTAATAAGAAAATTAAATACAAAAAATGGGAGTGTAGGGTGGTGATGGCTTGGATGGAAATTGGAGAGAGCAATAGAAGAAAACGAGAATATGTTCAACCTGTCAAAAAGACTCAATCTCAAGCCTGCTCAATTCACCAAGTGGCTAATGAACACGGGATCTTAAAAAATTATTTCATTTACTTAATTACTTTAACCTATAATAACGATCACATTGCATTATAATTTATACTGAAATTAAACTTTGGAGCACACCATTAGAAAGTTCTTGATTAGGTAAATGTCTATCAGATCATGGCAAGTGTAGTTGTTTAATTGATCTTTGGGGATATAGATGAATAACCTTATAACCCAAGTGGGAGTGTGGGACTATTTATTCCGCATAGTGGGATAAGAAAGAGCTTACTGTCATTTATTCAGGTACACCATTACCGTGTTTCTTTTCTGTACAATCATTCTGTACTAATTTTCAAAGGAGTACAGCAAAGAGAAACATAACATCAATGCCCCTTTTGCTGGACCAAAAGCAGAATAAAAACAAAGAGATACAATTATTCATGAACACGACCACGTTTGCTTGCAACAGGTAATTCAAAGTTAGGGCCTTTAAAAATCAGAGTTTAAGTCCAGCTGAAAGCAATGGGACTAGTAACCTTATGTTTCCCATCCGACCATTCCAGATAAGCAAAGCTGTTTGTTCCAGAAGGTTTTGACGAAGACGTGAACGTAACTGTGTAGTTGTTCTTCTCATTAAGTCCCCTGAAACTAAGTGTTTGTGGTTGAACCATAATCTTCACCGAGGGAGACGGCGACACCGAAACTTTATACGTTGCCGGGGCACCCACGTTTGTTAAAGTCCTTGTATATTGGACAGTGGCTGGTTTGCGAGAACCACCCTTTACTCCATAAGCTGTGTTGAAAGGAACAGCAAAAGATGGGTAATTGAGATCTTCCACTCTGTACTTGTTCCTTTTGCTGCAGGTAAAGTCTCTTCTTGCAACAAGCTTTATTTGATAGGAACTGTAGTTCAAGGCACAGAAGAAGCTCAAGTAGTCATCCACGGTAGTATCATACACAAGACCAGGATCAAACGCAGCCACTGGATCAACGTGTCCGGCCCCATAATCAAAGGGCGTAGCTGGTAGCCCGGTGGCGACGTCTTTTATGGTTTGGCCATTTTTGTAGGTTCTGTAGGATGTGGTCATGAGGGCAGACCTTATAGCTGCAGGGCTCCATTCTGGGTGAGTGCCCTTAAGAAGGGCAGCTAAGCCAGTGACATGGGGGCAGGACATGGAAGTGCCTGAAATGATGTTGAATTCCACATGTCTGGTGTCTTCAGTCAAGCCAGTTGGTCCAACTGCACCAGTCCACCCAGCTAGGATGTTGACTCCTGGAGCAATCAGGTCTGGTTTGAGTATTTTTGGTGTGAGCACATTTGGCCCTCTTGAGCTGAAAGCTGCCACCACTGGGGATGGTTGAACCCCTAACTGGGTGCCACCAAATCCAAGCTTAGCTGTGGGATTGGAAGATGAGAAAACATACTTCTTTAACTCGTTGCTTGATTTCTGGCCCAAAGCTGCTGCAGGGAGGAGATAGGAGTCAGCAACTAACTCTTCCCCATAGTCTTCATTGTTTGATAGTATCATCCCAATGCCTCCAGCACTCTTCACCACCAAACCCTTTTCCACCCTAGAATTCCCTCCTCGGTCACATATCACGATTTTTCCGGCTACTTTTTCAGCAATCAAACTACCTCTGGTGCACAGGTTTTGGGATTCATCGCTTACATTAGCAGCATAAACAATTGGCAGTGGAGAATTGGGTGGGAGTTTGCCATTGTAAAGTGACACCCCAGTGTACATCTTTCCATTTCCAAGGGTGATATAGGCAGGGAAATCACGGTCTATAGTTCCAGCACCCACTGTGGTTAGCCATGGTGCCACATTAGACAAAGTTGCTTGACTAGGCCCACCATTTCCTGCTGAATTGGAAACCAGTATTCCATGGGCAGTGGCTGCAAAAGTTCCAATTGCAATAGTGTCTTTGTAGTAATCCATCAAACCTCCCCCAATTGACATGGAAAGGATGTTGACACCATCTTCAATGGCCTTGTCAATTCCAGCAGCTATGTCTGATGTAAAGCACCCTCCAAGCCAACACACTTTGTAAGTTGCAACTCTGGCTTGTGTGGCCATGCCTCTTGCTGTCCCATTAGCAAAACCAAAGAGGCTTGCTCCTACAACTGCAGAACCTGCTGCCGTTGTTGAGGTGTGACTTCCGTGGCCATCATCATCCCTTGGTGACTTTGATTCCGTCTTTTCGTTGATTGGTCCAAAGGCCGCCTCGTAGCCCCTCGAGAAAAACCTTGCACCAACAAGTTTCTTATTACAGTTTGATGGGTTGAAGTTCTTACCTCTCTCACACTCACCTTTCCAGCTACTCGGTACTGGCCCGAGTCCGGTGTCGTCGAAGCTCTTTAGTTCAGGCCACACACCAGTGTCTAACACTCCCACAATCACATCGCTTTGTTTTCCAGAGGCCAGTGAAAGAGTGCTGTATTTGGCCAACCCCAGAAACTCTGGTGTTCGAGTTGTGTGAAGATCATATCTAACTTCTGGGATGACAGAGAGAACACCAGGTTGCTTTGAGAGTAACTCTGCTTCTTCCGTAGTTAGCCTTGTAGAGAAGCCATGAGCTACTTTTTTATATGTGTAGAGCATCTCTGCTGAGTCTGATACTGATTTTAGTGATGAATCAAACCAGAGGAGATGGTCGTTAAAACTCTCTGGCATGTTGAACTTGTCCATGTGAATTATGTATGTGTTTTTTGTGTGTTGGGTTTTCTTTTCTGCTGTGGTGTTTCTGCTAGAGAAAACTAGCAGCAAAGAAATCAGAAGGGACTTGAATATCAGCATATTCATCTTGTCCACCATTAGAGTTCTTAGCAATATTTAGTCTTGGGCTTCTTTCGAAGTTGCTTCAGAAATGCAGCGATAGCAGCTGGTATTTATTATTGACATGGAACTATGAAACTGTTGAGGCTGCGGGCCTATCTAAGATATCTTGGAAAAAATTTAAAATATAATAATTTAAATAAAAAATTACGAAAATACTATAGTTTTCAAACTATTTACAAATATATAGCAGTCAATCACGTCCCAGGCAGACGTGTTCAAACACGTCCAATCCAGGCGTGACTGGAGCTTAGTCACGTCCTTGGCAGACGCTACTCAGGAGGTGACGACATGTGTCATTTTGAGACACGTGTCATTTTGCGGCGCGATGTATACAAACTTCGGAAGGTCATAACTTTTGACTGTCCGATTGAGGCGAAACTGGTGGTCACGTGCTCGAAATTGAGAGGAGAAGCCGCTGGCAAGTTTCCGAAGGGGACTTGGTCGAAATTTTTTCCCAAAAGAGGCCTCTGAGTGCCTCAAAATTGCGATTTAATCTTCAATGACCAAAAAATTTCTTGTTTTCTAATTTTTTTATTCAATTATTGAATTGCATGCTATTTTTTATTTGTCTAATTATTTCTCTTATTTTTGAGCATTTTGACACAAAATCTGTCTCCATCGGACATTTCTATCAAAATTTATGATTATTCGAAGTTTATATACATCACCAATTTTACCGTATAATTTTATTCAACTATTGAAATTAGTGTTGCGACTACAATATTGTCATTTTTTAATTTGTTAAACCGAAATCGTTTAAAAATCTACAATATAATTTTGGTAAATAAATATACCAAAAAAACATTAAACCAGTATGTGGTAATAGAAATGTCTGATGGAGGCGGATTTTGTGTCAAAATGCTCGAAAATAAGAGAAGTAATTAGACAAATAAAAAATAACATGCAATTCAATAATTGAATAAAAAAATTAGAAAAAAAGAAATTTTTTTGGGTCATCGAAGATTAAATCACAATTTTGAGGTACTTAGAGATCTCTTTTGGGAAAATTTTTTGACCAAGTGCTCTTCGGGAACTTGCTAGCGACTTCTCCTCTCAATTTCAAGCGCGTGACCACCAATTTCGCCTCAATCAGACATTCCAGAACTTGCTAGCGGCTTCTCCTCTCAATTTCAGGCGTGTGACCACCAGTTTCGCCTCAATCAGACATTCCAGTCAAAAGTTATGACTTTCCGAAGTTTGTATACATCGTGCCGCAAAATAACACATGTCTCAAAATGACACATGTCGCCACCTCCTGAGTCGTATCTCCCAGGGACGTGACTGAGCTCCAGTCACGCCTAGGTTGGACATGTTTGAACACGTCTACCTAAGACGTGATTGACTGCTATATATTTATAAATAGTTTGAAAACTATAATATTTTCGTAATTTTTTTATTTAAATTGTTATATTTTAATTTTTTTTGCCAAGATATCTTGCAATAATTGCAATGGAATTAATAAAAGGGAATGAAAAAGTAAGGCTAAAATACAAACAATCGTTCAAATTTCATTTGTGCCACTCACTCATTCTATCACAGTATCACTTTCTACCAATCTACACTTAAAATATGAGTAGTATCGTCACTGCATTGATCTCACTCATTCAATTCATTTCGTTATATGATAAAAATGATCATATTTCAATTAAATTTAATATAGTATAATGGTTGGATGTATAAGTATAACTACACACGCTGCAGTTTCTTGTGAAAATGCATAGGATCCGGTTAAAATTCTTTAATTACAAACACTTTCTATTTGAGTGTTTCTTTTTGAAGACGATTTATAACTACAATGTGAATGGGACGCAGAATCGTGTATTCAATAAGCCATTAAATATTAGATACTTGTCATCAGCCATATCTTGTGCAAATTGTGTGAGTTGGAGAGCACGTAGTCCCAGATCATTGATTTATCTACATATGTAATGTAGGTGCGGTGGATTTACCGTATCTCTTTTGCCATATATATATATATATCAATATAATTCCTTTTGTTCCAATATTTGCTTTACATAGCATATTTGATATTTCACGTTCTTTGAAAAACTTTGGAGTATACTATCTCAAGTTTATTGCTCACTGTACGTGTACTATCTCAACTTAGTATTTTTTTTATTATCAGTTATCTCAACTTACTAAAAAAATATTAAAATACGCACACACAATCTCGACAATATCCAATATATATAAATATGATGTATGCGGTATATTTAAAAGATTAAAATTATAAATACGGTATATATAATTAATTCAAAAGAATTTAAATTTATTTTTAAAAAAATTTATAATAACACAAGTCATTCTTTAAAAATAAAGTAAAAATTATACTGATATCTCTTAAAATTCTATCAATTTTTTTTCTAATATCTCATTTTTTCTTCACTTAGATTAAATCATTTTAATTACTCAAAAGTATTACGTTATATACTCTTATAAGAAAGATTGTTGTAAACGTTAAAAAAATATATAATTATGTACAACCTCAATCAATTTTAATGGTGTTAGTGAAATTTGCTCAAAAAATAGTTTTTCAATTTTTGCAAAATTCATTTAGATTTATAAAAATAACTTATATAATTTCTTTTTAGTTTATTTTAATAAAATTTGTAATTAAATTTATAATATAAATTCTCATATAATATGTGTTTATTCATAATTAAACTTTTAACCTAAATACATTTTTAATCATTATAAAACCGCAGTCTCTAATCAGTATACAACGGTGGACTAAATCGATAAATAATGATGACAGATTAGAGGTATAGTAAGAGTAATATAGTCAACACACTTTTGAAGCATCATCAAACTCTCAACATTTTTAAACTCAATTTTATTATTGAGCTATTTTCCACACTTTTTTAAATTCTTTTTTTTAGAGTAAAAAATATCTAGCTAAAATATATATTTGATCCTTTATATTTAAATTTTTATTCGATTTAGTCTTTTTATATTTTAGAAGTTTCATTTTAATTCCTAATGTTTCCAAATAACTGTAAGTTAGTTATTGTTGACCATTGTTAAACGTGAACATAAACATATACATATTTTTTAAAAGGAAGATTTTTGTCCATAATATTTTTTTTAAAAATGTTGAATTTCTTTCTTCACTTTTTAATTTTGTTTACATTGAGGGACCAAATATTTAAGTTTATAATATAAAAGTGCTCAGTTAGTGCTTTCCTAGTATTTTCTAACGTTAGTGTTTTCCTAGTGGCCCATTCGACAAAACTTACTACAATGATTAAGTAGTAAGTATACATAAACATCTTGACCATAGTATTCTTTCATATATAAGTGTGCTGTCCAATTAAAGAAAAACTAAATGGCAATTATTCCCTTGCTTTGTTCACAATCAAGGATGAGCATGTGGAAAATGGGACTCTCCCTGTTTCTACTTTTTCTTAGAGAAGATTCGAAGTTCAATATTTAAAAATTTATAATAATTTACAGTTACACTGTTAAACTAATTATGATAGACTTCTTTTATTTTATTTTTCTACTTTATAACATGGGAAAGACTGAATAACAAGTTAAGACAATACTAATTTATCTTTTTATAGTATAATAAATTTAAAATCTTTGCGCGTACACATATTCGCTACAATTATATATTTTTACTATATTTCACACATATTTTATGAACTTTTTTGTTAAATTAAGTTAACATATTTTCTCTTTAATCAATTATTTTATTTATAATTAATATTTAATATTTTAATGGTAATCAAATGTAGTAACAAGATATTTATTGATCACTATTGAAACAATATGTTAACAATTAAAATAATTTTAATAATTTTTTTTGTAAGTTTATGTTTTAATTTGTATCTTTAGTATCTATAGAATAATTTTAGATTAATTAAATCAATCTTCTTTAGAATATTTTTAATTATATGAGATGTTTAGATATTTCATTTCTACCAACAAATCCACTGAGATATTGCTTGTTATAGTGGGAGAACCACTCAGTTCCGCAGGCCCTCTAAAGCTGAATTAGCATATCCTCCTTAGACCTTAGGTGATTGCTATTTACACTATTCAAATTTCAGATATTATCGCACCATCGGCTAAGAATTGAATGGTGCAGTATTATAAAATGTAAAGATACTTTATGCATTATTGTGATTTGTGGTGGACCTACCACCTACCACTTATCAATGTTATCCTTACAGGTTAAATGCCATACATAGGATTTGTTTGATAAATAATTTGATTAAGTATTTATTTAATAGATTTTTATTATATGAGAACTTATATTATAAATTTAATTATGAAAGTTAACTTTATTAAGAAGTGGATGAAAATAAGTTTAAAAAATCATAGAAGATAGTATAGGTTATTTTTGTAAGCTTCGTAAAAAAAATGTATTGGTCTTTAACTGTCTGCGTTTTCTCGTAATTATTCGAAAACTTCAATGCTTAATGGTGATTCAAATTATTTTATCATCTAAGTAAGTCAAATTTATTATTCTTTAAACTTCAAAATCATTTCAAAATTAATCTTCTCATTAAAATATTTCTAAGAGAATAATTTGTTGAAATACTTTTCTTTGTAAACATACAATTATGTTCATGTGTATTTTGTTCAACATCGATCAACCCAAGGCGAAGCATATCTGAGATACTTCACGTCAATTATTTATGTAAGCTAAGCTTTGATTGGGCACAACTGTAGATACTTCTAACTTCACGTCAGTATTTTATAGGGAGAAAGGTGAAATGAGTAGAATTAGAGAGTTTTTTTTTTTTTTTTTAACCTTAATTTGGCTAACTCTTATAAGATTCTTATTGCGGCATACTAGTGTTTCACGTCAATGTTTTGCAAGGAAAAAGGTAAAATTCCTGTAAAAAAAGAGAGGAGAAAGGTGAAATGTGTAGAATTTTTTTTAATAAGTTTGCTAAAAATAGCAATTTTAAGATTACTTTAAATAAGGGTTGATGATAAGTTAAAGTGAATTTGCCAATAAAGCCTTTTTTATATTAAAAATAGGAATAAGATTATGTTGAATAAAATTTAATGAAAAACTAGGTAAAAACTAAAAGACTAGCCTGTAGCTAAAGGATGAAAACTAATAGCTAAAAGTTAAAAAATTAGTTTATTAAATTTTAAGTATTCGATAAAATTGATAAAATTAATTGCTGAAGTATCTGAAAAATATAAAATAACAAAAAAATAATAAAATTATGATTTATTTAAAAATGATAATAAAAAAATTGATAAATATATCAAGGATAAAAAGGGAAGAAAATATAAAAAATTAAAAACTAATATTTTAAAAATATTACTCGAAATAGAGTTTCAACAAATGTTAAAATTACTAAAAAATACTAAAATAAAATTATTTATCAAACAATCAAATAAAATTTTCAAATAGTAAAAAATATAATATCTAATTTAAATATTTTGTCAAACATAATCTAAATAGTGTATACTTTATATTGATATTTAATTATAAATATCATATACAGTAAATTTGTCATTTTTATAATTATTTAAAAGTCATGATAATATTTAATTAATTGATAATGTAATTTTTTTACATTAGTTAATAAAAATTAAACTCAACAAAAATCTGGAAAAAAAACCAGTCATTTTCTATAGAAATATAATTTTTTAATAAATTTTATGTGCTACAAGTTGTGAAGGTAATAGATGAAGTTTTGAAACTGTGATAATAAATGAGATTTTTTTTTTTAAATGATAATTGAAGTGGACAGTGGACTACATTTTGTAACCCACATTTGATGAACAAGCCAGGCCTCTCCCACTTGGTTTTGTACGGATTTCTTTTTCATGTGTAAGCGTATAGTAATTAATAGAAACCAAACAAAAAAAATAAAGAAGATGAATATTAGGTGGAAATGTACAATTTTCCAGACATGGTGTAGAAAAAGCAAAGCGGTTTTTTTTAGAGTTATTATAAAAATTCCTATACAGCTATCAAAATGGACTGTCACATACGTCGACTCAATGACCGGATAGACTGCACCGAATTCTTTAACTTGCAATACAAAATAATTTGGGTCAATTTGGTCTGTCAGTTTGATCAAACACGTCAACTGGACTAAAAAAATATAAATCCAAAAATCATCAATTCTATTTGGCCCAATTTTTAATTTTTTTACATGTAAAATATATAAAAAAGAAAATAAATCAATTCGACCCGATTCAACGGGCTATACCAAACTAGCAAATCAGTGATTTATATAAAAATTGGGTCATGCTCAACCTAATCCATTTTCATGCTCTATTTAGTCAAACTAGACACTAATTTTACACTCATGTTTCCTTTCATATCTCTATTCATTTCACCCCGATCTATCCCAAAATGAAATTAGGAACAATATTTAGCATTTTTCATTTTTGTGGGTGGGACTTGTATATAATAATTTCTCTTTTATGAAGTAAAATTTCTCTCAATTCTTTTTCTTCCCCTAGGAGTGCACATAAGAGCATCTTCAATGATATTGATATAAATAATCCAATTTTTGTCACCTAAATTTAAACAATTTAATTAATTTTTTATAAGTATTTTTATTAATAAGTTGATTGACTCACAAATATTATATTTTTTTCTCCAATATTTAATATAAAATTAAGCAACTCATGAGTAATGTGGCTTATATAAGCAATTCTCAAATTTTAAATAACTCAAAATCACATTTCTCATATAAATATTTTTTTTAAACAACTCCCGTTATAAATGCTATGAGTACTAACGCCTTAACAGACGAGGAAATATTTTTTAATTGGGACTCGAATCCCATGTATATATGTTTAGACATCCAAAAATGAATGCGGAACAAACTTTATGGTTTGGAATTAAGTGGTGTAACAATTAAACGTTGCTGAGTTTGCAATTGGGTCCCACCTTACTGCAAGAAACTCGACAAAGCGAGATAATCCATCAAGACAAAGCACAATCAAAGTTGAAGGTGGCCTAAGTACGAAGCAGTATACCATCATCTGGCTAAACAACAAATTCAATCAATTCTCACATGCTGGAGTTTTTGGAGGTCCAGCATTATTCCAAAAGCAATCATTCATGAAATGAAATAGTGCAAATTAATGTTGGATTGGACCATCCTTCGCTATTGGATCAGTTTCAATCATGAGTTGATCAATATCACCAAAAGGTGCTAGCTAGACAAAAATGAAAGAATATCAACACCGATGAAGGAAAAAAATAAGAATCATTAACAATACAGTGAGAATCCTGTGTGGGGTATCTAAGCTATGGCCATCTATCAAGAAAACGACTTTTATTGAGTCTCAGCCAAATTACTTGTATTTCAATCTCAAATCACAAATTTATTACTTTATGGATTAGCTTTTGGAGGCAGAAATAACAAATACGAATATATCACTGCTGACTGGTACATTTTTAAAGGCAAATAAATATTCACACATGAACCTTTATATGCACTGCAAGTCTGCGACTAATTAAGATATATCAGAATCCACATAGCACACGACCTTTAAGATATGAAATTACAAGGTAGCTGTTAAGTCGCATTCCCGTACCAGAAAACGGACAAAATCATTGGGAACCACTTTTAGAAGTCGTTTTTTGTTGAATTTTTACGTTCTTTGGGACCTCCCTGATTAGAACAACCAGCAAAGCTCAAGTGTATACGCATTATAACATATATATCATTAACTAAGCACATGCAATTAGAAAAGCGTATGCAATTTTGCATATGCATGCATGGTAGCGTGGACTCGCATTCATGGCGATCGACTAATAGTTATGTTTACGTTGCTAGTTGCTTCGTATTATGCGACACTTTAGAATGATACAACCTTGAAGTCACTCAGCAAACGTTGTTGAGGACCCAAGAGTTACAATGACATTGGATCCACAGTGTTTATTGAAAAAACTGTATTTTTTTTAAATGAAAAATGTTTATCGTTAGTTTATTAGTATTTGTTAAAAATGAGGATCCACCATCTTTTTTTATTTCTTTCTCAACCATCCAAACAATTTTATATTTCAAAAAAAAAATTGCATATATAATTAAAATCAGACATGGTTTCACAGCTACCGAATTATTGACTGCAACTCTGCATTTGATGCACTAAGCAAAATAAATAAATAAATAATTTATGGATTCACTTTTTATATGTAATTATTTTCAATTTTTAGCTGTTTAAATATCTTGTGGTCATCCTCAAAAAAAAAAAAAAAAGCATATCTTGTGATCCTCTCTCTCATCTCTATTTATAAAATGTGGATATCAAGAGAGATTTTGTTATTAGAAAGTGAAAAGAATACATACAGACCATTAAATAAAACTATATAAGATTAAAATTAAAAGATATAATTATGTGACTTTTTTGAGTAGGCATTTGGCTATTAAATAGTAACTTTAATTCTAATCATTCATGTATAATGTATAGGAGAGATTTATTATTGTCATTCTATACAGACTTATTAAATAGTAGTAGACTTTTATTATTTTAAAATCACTTTTTAGCAAACTTATCTTAACAATAATTAATTTTGAATACATGCAATTAATTATAAAATAAATAATTATACATATAATTGATTATTAAAATAACCTAAATTTTGCAGTTATCTCAAACACCCTTACATTTGCAGTTAAATGACACACAATCCTTGGGCTTTTGGTATATTGTAAAATATCTAACAATAAATCTAGTTAAGCAAAACTAGACAACTCAAACCAAAACTTATTTGCCCTATCATTGCATGAACTGGACGTAAACTGTTACATTTTTACATAAAATTCACTGGGAAAATTTACCTCTCCCAGCAGGCAAGACATGCTTAAAAAAATGTTTCATTTTTTTATTTCTTAAAAGATTAAATTATTTTTTTTACAACAAATTATAATAAAAATGTATTAAAAAATAAAAAATAATTTTTATATAGTTTATTTCTTTCAACTCTTTCACTAATTCAAATAAGTAGAGAGAATTTCCTCTTATTCTTTCTCTTGTTTCTATTCATTCAAGCATCACATTTTTTTCTACTTTACTTTTATTTCTACCCTTCTTATTTCTTTTCTCTCTACTTCACTCTCAATTTACAGAGGATAAGAAATTGAAATTAATTTCTCAACCGAAGTGCGTGTCTCAAATAAATTCACGTGTTCAAACTCGATCCATTTAATAAACAAGCAAAATCTCCAGCTTATGAATCTGCTGAACAGCTACATAAAGGTTACCACTTCCCAAGCTAGCTTGATTCATTCCCTGCCTTAAAATGTATAGAAATGTAGATCAAAAGTCGTCTCAAAAATAAATAGTTGGAATAATACAAGATACATACATACATTTAAACACGTAATTTTACTGACATCTACACAATTTTGACCATCCGATTATATTAAGTCCCACCTCATTCTCTGCTAGCACACATTGCGATTCTTCCAGATATATGAGGGATGACTGTTGTGAAACAAGCATTTGCCGTCCAGTTGGGCACCTCTAGGAGAAATTTTAATGTTTGTTAAAACTCAAAAGGGAAGAAAAATTAATTTAAGGCCTCCTTCCACTGAATGTGTAACAAATCTTTTTCTGCTGATGTACATCACGTTATCTACAGAAATTTAAGCTGTAAAATTAAAAGTTCAAGTGAATCCAGTGCACCACCACTACTAAATATTTGGAGATAGAAATAGTACAATACAGACATTTGAGCTGTAATATTAAAAGTTCAAGTGAATCCAACGCTTTACCTTATTCAATTGAGGTGTCAGAATGAATTCTCTCATACAATCGATATAAGAGTGATGATTTGGACATCTGGGGTTCCCTCTCCAGGACTGCAATCACATCATTGACAGATATGCTTCGAGCTACGCTAGTTTGAGGTGTTGTGGCATGACTTCTCCCAAATTTTCTACCAGCCCCTGTTGGCATATAACATCAAAGGGATAGAGCATCAACTAAAAAGTTGCACAACTTAATCAGACAATGGGTGTACACATACTATCTTCTCTGGAAACCAAACATAATTTGCTCCTCCAGTGAAAGTGGAGGCATAAAGTTTAATGAAGTTGCAATTTTACAATACTATTTTATGCATATTTGGATCAGCAAAATCAGTTTATCCAACTAAATTGGAGGAGAATATGCAACATTGTTCTAAATTGTCTTATAAAAAGTTGGCAAGAGGAGGATATTCTTCATTTGGTTAATTATATTTGCCAAAACATTTGCTATCCAAAAAAAGGATATTAGCCAAAGCTTAGTTCTTTCCTTCTATGTGATATATCCTGAAGTTCTATTTTTTTCCACCTCTAAATTTTTTGCCTCAAGAATCTCAGTTTGCTGAGTGGTAACGATATCTAAATTTGAATGCCTATCTTTCCATTGAATTCTTAGTTCTTACTCAGGTGGAATGATAGATAAATAACAGAAGAAACCCACCAGAAGTTGGACCCTTCCCCCCCTTGCTTGATTATCTTTTGTACTCCTTCCAGATGTTGATGAAGATCTGAGGCTCACATCTTTAGCTGGCTGAGAACCAGGTGAAGCATCCATTCCCCCTCCACGCTGCTTCTGTCTGGCTTGTTCGGCCATAAGTTGCCACTTTGACAGCATGTCGTCTCCCCCAACAGCAGCTCGGGCAGCAACATTAGCAGCATTTGTCCTCATCTTGTCATCCACTTCTTTGTTCACCTGCAGAATATTACTGATCAAAGATAAGATTTCCCATGTACATAAAGATGAAATATGATACCTAAAATGAGATAATACCTTACTACTACCAAAAGAGAGAAAAAAGTGATAATACCTTCATTGCTTTAGTGCGACCCTCATCCTTCTCCTTGTCACGATCAATCCCAGCATTACCATCTATCTATACTTAAAGAATAGCATTACAAGGTTTTAAATGATAAGCACAGAGGTTGGAGAAGCAAAATTAAAAAATATCCATGCACAAAAAACATGCATGGACAAGGCTTGTCATTAAATCCCCACAGAATTCCAAGAAGTGGAACCCACATCATTTAGTTTCTGGAGCTTCTCTGTTTCTGTCTGTTTTTTCTCCCATTCTTCCCTTGCTTTCCTATTCATTGTTAGGATTTGCTGCCGGACATCTGAAGTGACAACAGTCCGATGTCTTGTCTTCTCCAAACCAACCCGCTGGTAAGGAAATTATTGGGAATAAGAAATTTTATACATGGATGAAAAGAAAAGCAGTTAGAGAAAATAACTAACCTGTTTTGACATTCTAATCACATTACTTTACTCCACGCATTCTTTCCTCAACACACTGAACATTTACTTTCAGATGTAAGATTAGACACAACCCCACTACTGCTATAAAAATTGAAAAATTGATTGAATCTCACCAATGACAAGCATCTCTCCAATCATTACTCATACTCTTCAAGCCACACTCAGTTACTGCCACAAGTTACAACATAGAACAGCTATTAGACTTCGTGGGGCTTAGTACAGACCCAGATTATTTCAAAGACAGACAGGGTTTGGCATAAATAGGACTAACTAATCTCAATCAATTTTCTTTGCAATGGAGCTTTCTGCAAAATCAGACTTTCCTCCTCTTGCACAACTCTGCGAGATGCTTCTGAAGCTCGACTGTCCTCCTTGGACCCAGAAAATAATTGTTCTTCCTCCTCCTATATAAGAGAGAAACACAAACAGAGTCAGGTTTTAAATAGAAAAGTAATTTTCCAACTTATACAGTTAATTCAACCAGTAAAGGTATCATACTCTAAGATCAACACCACTAACGGCAGTAACATCATTAAGCTGTTCAATGCTTGGCTCGAGAAATGCCCCAGACACTTTTTGTTTCTTACTGTAGAATAACAAAGCACACATGCACAAATCAAAATCAGTTAGAGATTAAAAAACTAACACAGAAACAAGTAAATCATGAAACAGCAGAATATGACATCACCTTGGAGGAGGAGGTGAAGAACCAAGTGCTTCAATTGGTTTCTTCTGGCCAGGGGAAGGCTTTTTCAGAGGTGTCCTTGCATTTATAACAGATGTGTTTGATGGTATCTGAGAGCTTAACTGATGAAATACAAAAGGGGACAAGGAAATTAGGTATCACCAAGTATGAAGATATCATTAGAAACACAAGGCTTGTCTATGTTCAGCATGATATCTAATCTAGGTGTTTTAGGGGGAAAATTGCAAAATAAATAAATAAATTAAATTTCATGTTTCATAATAGCAATGCTCATAAAAGTGGAAGCCCAAGGATATTATTAAACACATAATTATACCCTTGTTTCTCTTCATCACAACTTGCAATATCTTTGATGTCAAATGTTGATAATGCTAAATAGTATGCATCTCAAGGCAAGAGCAATTTCACAAGTGATATGTTGGTTATAAAAAGTCCAAATCTAAGTGCTAGTCTAATTGGGTGGGGTACTAGGGAGATTCCAGCAAAGAAAAATTATTTAAAAAACCAGACTTTTTAGAGATGTCTTCCAAATATAGGAGACTTGGACATTAATATCAGAGTCAATAACACCTAAATAATGTACACACAAGCCTCAATACTAAAAGTCAAATATTACAAAAAGTTACACAGAATTATAATAATTGTGAAGTTTTTTTCTAGAAACAAATATTGATTACTTCAATACTGAAAGTCTAATATCACAAAATGTTTCACAGAATTATAATAATAGTGAAGAAGTTTTTTTTTCTACAAACAATATAAATAAAGGGACATCGTTTCCTGAATTCAAATCACTGAAAGACCTCAGTGTTTTGTAAATTTATGGTTAAGATGACTTCAATATATTGTGCTAATAAAGGATGCATCATGCCCATGAAAATAAAAACAAATTTGGATACTATTTGATTCCCAAAAACTAAGCAATTATATCTTGGACAAAAACATGCACATTAGTTTCTAACTTACAGTGGCACTAGGGTCAAGTAAAGATACAGAAGGGCAAGCAGAATTCAGAGGCAGCAAGCTAGAAGATGTTGTATGCGGCATACTTGTGGATGCTGGAAGGCCTCTTGAAAACTCCTCCTTTAGGGTGCCTTGATTAGAAAAATTATGCCTGTGTTGCTGCTCAGTCGACAGGTCATTAGGCTCCTTTTTTACATATGGAACAGATGAAAACGAGCCTGAATTTTGTTCTTTGTTTGCTGATGGTTGCCAAGAATTTGTAGCTTGTTGTGATGCTGTATTGTTTACCACAGGGGACACAAATCCACCAGGCATTCTCTTGGGATCATTGAAAGAATTTTGCTGATCAAGTTTTGCCAAACCAATCAAACCCTGTGCCGTCCCACCTAATTGGTTTGGACGGATGCTCTGATGTGAAATTTGCCTCGTGTGTGAATCAAGAGGTTGTGGTCTGAGAGATGATGTGGAACTACTTGTTGGTCCCGAAAAAGGGTTATAATTACCACCACTGCTACCATATGCTGAACGGAAATGTAGATGCTGTTGTTGCTCCTTATTAAGGCCTTGTAAGTGAAGTGAGGATCTTTCCATTTCTTGACTAACAGCATTAGAACTGGATGATGGTAACTGATTTAGTTGCACTCCTTGAGATTCTACTTGAACATCCAGTTCCTGAGATATTTTAGCATTAATTTCCATAGTTGGATAGGTTGGTTCATTCTTTACTCGGACAGCTAAAGAAGTAATATTAGATTGATCTGCAGCAGCATTCATACTTCTCTGATGCAGCTGTGCTAATGCATGGGGATCATTAAATTTTGTTGCACCTGAATTAACATTTGGCATCCTTACAGGAGGATTCTGCTGCCCAGAGGGTCCTGGGTTGGATCTTGTCTGTAACAGTATAAAAAGACTATTCTTAGCGTAACCATGACATCGAGAATTAAGAAGCCCTATCTAACACTATACAAATCATGCTCTCAGCCTACCTGTAATAGCACTTTTGTTAATGCTAATCTAAGCATCTGATCCCCTACAATACCTTTCATAAGCTGCACAAACTGATCTTGGGGCATTTCTTCTTTCTATAATAAATAGCAACAGAATTGACAAAATAAAAAATTAGTAGTATGGCTAAACGGCTAAGCCTACTATCGCAACTTAAAAAATTTAGTACAAAAGAGGGGAAATGGACATGGTAGTGAAATTCGTGAGAAACCAACCTTCAATTTATTAAATAAAGTTTGAAGTTGCATGGCTCTGTCTTTGGGAAGCTGGGGAATGAACATAGGGAGCACCATGGCAAACGGTACCTTTTTATTCCGATTGACCTGACTTCCAGGCTGTTCATTGACAGTGGCCTGTTGATTACTCATCTGCTGCAGCTTTGCGTACTGAGATTCATGATTGGGATTATGTGTGTTGACTGCCTCATGGTTGAAGACAGGATCTTTTTCAGAATTCTGAATTCCATTTGTTTGAGAATTTTGGTGGGTAGCTTGTACAGTATGGCCTTGAACACTTTCATCTTGAGATTGTTTCTGGGATGAAGGGAGATTAATCACATCCTGGGAAGCAACATTATGTAGTTGTTCAACAAGAGGTTGCTGTGGCTTCTGCTCCATTTCAGATGAATGTCGTTGCTCTTGCTGCTGCACAACTTTAGGCTCTTGATTTTGACAGTCACTTTGGTTGACTTGGCTAGAAGATGGCCACTTTGGTAACGACTGGCTCAATGAATTATTGCTTCCTTCGGACAAAAATGAAACAGTCATAGTGGCACAAAGCATGTGCAACTGAGAATTTACCAAGCAAATACAAAAATCACAAGAAACAACAGTCAATATGATTTTCCTATACTGCTAAGATTCTGATGGGTACCTGTGTCTGAACCAGACAGCTGAGAAGTTGAAGTATCTCCTCCTATGTCTCTATTTAATGCAGCCTGGAATGCTTCCACATCTGCTCCTGAATGCATACTTTCATCCTGTGGACACCCGAACACAGTGACAGGATAAGTTAAGCCCCAATTTAGTAACAGCAAATATTTTCTGGAAAAAAAGTATAAAGAAGAGAGGAGAAAACCTCATCATCTTCCAGAAGCTTCACTATAGATGGGTCCATAGAATTTTATGCACTTATCTTGGTTGTTCTTTCTAACCAACAGCACTTCAGAAATTTTCTTTACACCATATCTTACTCATACAGGAAGCAGCTGAATCTAAATGGAGCAGTCTACATATGAATCAGGCTGTAGGCATTTTGCTTTATTTGTTTTACTAAAACAAAATTAGAATCACATGATTAACAGAATTCTTTCACTGCAACATGAGAAGTTCCATACAGTCATGTTAGGGTGGTGAAGGCTTTATATGTCTGGGGCATAGGACCAAGCACAGCCTAGCTTAAGCATATTGTTGAGCCTAGACATGCCCATGGGCAAATGGTTTAAAAAAAGTTAGGAATATATACTAAAAAATATAAAACACAGAAATATGTTCAATGAGAAAAAAGAGATATAAAATAAATTTTTTATAAATATTATAAGACAATAACTTTAGCCATTCAGTTTTTGAAACTGCCTCCAGCACCCCCTTCCTTACAGTTAAAGTAAGAACTTTGGGCATGACCAACTCCCATAGTTTGATAGGTAGTGTGTACAAGGTCCAGTAATGAATTCACCGCCTTATGGCTAACAGGTGACTACTAGCAATTTCAACTTCATGCAAGCAAGTTGCAACCTACAATCTGAACTAAGGACGAGTTTTTGAAGTAGTTGTATAAACAACAATATATTATATTTCAGAAGTTTATTATTTTACGTGGCCAAGTGTTCAATATTCAAAAGCTTATATTTATATGTTGCTACGTGTTCAAATGTTTTGATGGTTTATAAGTATTTGCTTAAGAAGAGATTGGCTCACATGCATTAAATTATTTTGAAGAAAATGTTTCTTTTTATTTTCAAGATTAATTTCCTTTGTCGAGCCTTATGCGGAAGTTGTTTTTGAGTTGAAATATTTGACTAAGTCTCACACACTCAACGGTTTTCAGAGTAGTATGTTACTGCTATATCAATTTAAATGGCTATAAACTCTTGAACGTGTCTCTCATAGGATCCGATCTTATCTTTCTTTCAGAACAGAAATCCTACTCAACACAAAAATATCGGATCAGATTTGCATTTGGAAAACATAATGTTCAGGGAATGTTAGATAAGTTTAATCCAGAAATTAGAAAAAACAGACAGGTTTCATTTTCTTCATTAAAAAGCCTGTTTCTTCTTTTTACGTGAGAGTATTTTTCCTGGGCACATATCTGATAAGAATGGTTCCTGTTGTTCTGCTACCTTAGCCTTGGCTAAGAAGAGTCTGTTAAATCTGGAGGTTTTTGCACTACGCAAATAAATCCTTAAGAAGAGTGTGCCTCCACACGTCTCAGACTTTTGCCTCTCTTACTTTCACTTCACTGATCAAATTGTGTTATTACTGGTTCCGGATTTCTACTGTATTGCTGTTGTTTTCTGCTACATCGTTGCTGTTGCGGTGTTGCTGCTCCAAGGCATTTCCAACAGGTCGCCCTCGTTTGCTCAAGATTCCAAACTCAACGCTAGCAACTAAGCACCATACAGCACTTGTATTAATGTTCCCAAAGGCACCCTCTTTCAAGAGAAAATTTCCATTCCAAATGTGTGTGTGTGTGTTTTTTATTATTCACTCACTAATTATCATGTTTATATGCAAGAATTAAACGAGCAAGATAAGCTAGTATCGATAAACCGCGTTCGAGAACAGACTCTGGCTAGTAACTACAAGTCAGCACAGAACTATTGTACCCAGTTACGATTTCTAATAGCGATTTAGGAATCAGTTCAGAAAGAGAAAGAGACACTAACCTTGGAAATTCGCTATTTGAGGACGAAAACAAGCATCTGGATTCTGCTTATTTATTTCCGAATATCATTTATATAATATCAAGTTAACAACGCATGAACCAGTCACCGGTTTCTGCCCAGAACACCGTCGGTACAATTCGAATTCCATCGCTCACTCGATCTCGCTCTCCATATGGAATAATAATAAATAAAATAAAAGTCACATGGACTAAATGACTATCTGTACAGGAAAAACCGATCGTGTCGAGGGCTTTGCCCAATTGCTCCTGACACCCCCTATATTTTGTTATATAATAATATAAGGTTTAATTGGACTTTTATCTTTATTTTTTTATTTTTTTGTCGAATTTCATTTTAGTAAATTTTTTTGGTGCATTTTATCTCTTAATTTTTAATGAATTTGTGAATTTTATCTTCCATCATTTTATTCTTAACATAATTGCATTTTTTATTTCCAACTTTTTCTTTTTTAGTAAATTATGCACCCAACTTTTTACTTTTTTCCTAATTTTATCCTAATTATTTTAGAAAATTTTACACTCAACTTTTGCTCTTATTAATGGACCACTGTCGGAAGATAAAATTCTTAAATTTCTTAAAAATTTAGGAATAAAATGCACCAAAATGATCTGTTAGAGGTAAAATTCAATAAAATTAAAAAATAGAAGTAAAAAGTTCAATTAAATCTTAATATAATGGAAAAAATGTTCATCATAACGAAAAATTATTTCAATTGCGTATGTTAACCACTTGAACAATCAAGGAGAGATTCAAGGGATGCCAAGCATGGGCCTCCCTGATGCGGAGGATCAAAAGAAAAATTAAAATTGAATAAAAAACAATTATAAAAGAAAATATATAAGAAAAATAAGTTTTTTTAGTTTTATTCGATTATTTTTTTAGTGATGAATCATTTTTAACTAGAGAAGAAATAAAGAGAGATAAATTCTTGGGGGGGGCGGGGGAAGAGAGATAAACAAATTATAGATACATGAACAAAATAAACGACAAAGAGCAAAATAGTAAATGGATCGCATCTTATTTCTACTCCCCTATTTCCGGTATTTTCTTCCAATTTTTCTGCTACCAAACAAGGCGCTAAGGTTATTAACCTGATTTTCAACTACAAATTCAAAATAGTCTCGTTAAAACCAATGCAAGCATATGATGACTAAAAGAAACTCAAAGCTGTGAAGCGTTTTCTCAAGGAAAAAGCGGGGGAGGTGAACATAATCAAGGAGGAATTGCAAACATTTTAGCACGGGGCAAATAACAGAAAACAAATAAAATTAGTAACTTCATGGTGATAGTAAAATCATTGCTCCAATGGCATTAATTTCTGTCAAAATATCACGATAACCACCAGCACTGAAAACACAATATATCAGTCATACATGGAAGTCATAAAACGATTAAGTAGCACCACACTCCGACTAAACTCGATGGTGTTTGTTCGCTTATTGCTTAAGCTAAAATTATCGCTTTTCATTCCCAAAAATATATCATCACGACATCACCCATTTCCATCCAATTGGAAGTTGATAGGCCTATCACCAAAAGTGTGTCTCGTTTCTCACTACTCACTAGCTTTTCTTTTCTTGACCCTTAATCCCAACTTACACCGTCTCAATGGGACCTAGCCAGGCATCTTTCTTGATGCCTCTTAGTCTTACAATGTGAGGCACCATGCTTATGTTCGCAAACATTATCTAGTAAGAAACTCAAATTATTGTTTGAAGTGTTTATTAAGCGAAGATGCTCTTAATTTAACTTTAATTTGATAGCAAAGGTGTGGTTATACTAGTCATCAAGTTAATGATAAGTGGTCCTCTATAACCAACAACCCCACTCTCATACTTTCCCTTGTAAACTTGTGATTTTATTCTCCTTTTTCTTATGGTGTTCTCAAACTTTGAGTAACTCACTTCAGTTTTTACAAATCCTACTCATTAACACACTTCTCATGTTTCGAAGCAAGAGAGTTTGAGGAAATGGCAAAGTAAAAACATACTTATCTGTAATAAAAAATAACAATTTAGATTGATAGTTTATAACACTACTTACTCATTTCTTATTTTACAAATTTTTCTTAAGTGATCTAAGTTTAGTTTTTTTTTTTTTTGAAAAATTTCGTAATAGTATATGTTATTGTTGTTGCATTGACTTGTTATTTGTCACAAGTATGTTGAAACGATAATTTGTTGTTGAGATTCTCTGTCGATATCAAAATTGTTAAGTTATTAGTGGGTTGATAATAAATCAATTATCACTAAAGATGTACATAACGAAAGTGTTGGCGTCAGTTGGAAAAGCACGGCTTTGTCAGTTGGGAGCTGAAAGTGGCTTTAATCATATAATATGTTGTCCTTGTCGAACCTTGTGACATGATTAATGAGATATGCAGGGTCGAATGTCCCATTGTACTACTAACCAAATTAATTAGTGAGATCGTAGGCAAATTCTGATCTTTAGTTGAAGCCCACCACCATAATGTAATATGCAGTGGTGAACTGCGAATCAATAATGCAGTGCTTGAGGAGATAGCTAGATAGGATGAGGAGTTGAGGACCCACCAGAGTTAAAATGCATGGGAGTACGTACAGACAAATAATAAGTGTAAAAACATATTGGAGTGAATTAATTAGGTTAGAACTTAGAAGAAAGAGAGAAATAGGAGGAATTTTCCTTCGCTATTTTTACTTTGCCATTAAAAAGGAAAAAGGTCAAATGTCAAAGGAGTCCAGAAATGGGAGGTGTAAAAATCCGTATGAATTTACCAAATTAGGAACATGTTTGAGAATTTATGGTAAAATTATGTTTAGACGAAAGAAATTTTATGAATGAATAAATATAAAACACTTAATTTTATTTTATTTTTATCTGTTAAATTTAGATTAGATCACACACATTTCTAACTGTAAATCAAACTAAACCTGCGAACAGCACACTTGATTAGTACTACTAATGCGACAGTTACACTCCAAAACCCGCGTTTCCGCATTCCAGCGTAACGGTCAAAACATCCTTTCTTCGATTTCAATTCACCAATTAATTCACTCCTTTGCTTCTGTTCCTTCCTTTTGCCGCAGAAAGAAAGACAAATTCAGCAAACTCAACATTAGTTTGAGTTCCATTCCAATTAACAACATCACAATTACAATGGTAGAAGCCGCAATTTCCACGCCCAAAAAAGCCACGCCTCGTTACACGTCATCATCTCCTCGGTCTCCTTCGCCTTTCACGTCCAAACGGTCACAGTCGGTGGAGCGGAGACGAGCCGGAACGACAGCGTCGTCGTCTGGGAAAATGCTTCTGACTTCGACAAGAACGAAGAGCTTGTCCGTGTCGTTTCAGGGCGAGTCGTTCTGGATCACAGTCAACAAAGCCAAACCAACAACAACAAACGTTCTTGTCCCTGCTCCCAAACTCGTCGCGCCGAGAAAGTCAGTGTTGGACGCTGCGTCATCTCCGCGAGGTGTTATAAATAGCAGAGGCCAGGTTTCTTATATTCTCCCCGCTTCACCCAACAAGGTTTCAACTACGGTACCTTCTTCATCTTCCAGAGGCGTGAGCCCCTTGAGGCTCAGAAACGGCAGCAGCAGGAACGAGCCTTCTATTTTGAGCTTTGCCGTTGATGTTAAGAGAGGGAAGGTCGGAGAGAACCGAATTTTCGAGGCGCATTCACTGAGGCTTCTCTATAACCGCCTCTTGCAATGGCGTTTTGTGAACGCCAGAGCACATGCTGACCTCTCTTCACAGAAATCCAATGCTGAGGTACGGTTTTATTTGAGTATGTATTAGTATCTCTTAGATCAAAGTAATAAATCATCTCTTATTGGAGTTTCTTGATTTCATACTAATCTTTAGGATTCTTTGGCAAGTGACAGTTAGAGAACAATAGGCCTGATCAACTAAGGTCACATTAGATCACGCATTGTAGAAGAAGTTGACTATGATTTTTTGAGTTCATATTGAGCTTTAGAGCTTTCCAGTTAGTGACATTTGAAGCACTCTTTTGTTTATAATCAGTAAATGTTAGTTGTTAGTATTTTTGTTAGTGGTGAGATTCGAACCCACATCCTCTTCCCCCTCCTTTCTCCCTTCACCAGTGAGATCACTTACCGGATTTCTTGAGTTCATATTGAATTATTTGGGGTGAACAATCTCAATTATTGATAAAATGATCTTAATAATTTGTTTCAATTTTTTTTTTTTTCCTTTTATTAGAATTGTCTCTGTGATGCTTGGGCATGTACCACTGAACTACGAGAATCTGTGAGTGCTAAAAGGAGAGAGTTACAATTGCTGAAGCATAAGTTGAAGCTGATTTTCATCCTCAAGGACCAAGTAAGATCTACCCTTACCATGTGCTCAAGTTGTTCCTAGATTTTTTGTTTGATTAGTTTTTAATTTGATTCTCTTCAACATAGGACTTACTGAATTCTTGTTTAACTTTCATATTCTAAGTTTTAAAGGCAACCTTTAACTGTAGATGATGTATTTGGAAGATTGGGCTAATTTGGATCGAGTTTACACAAATTCACTCTCGGGAGCAATTGAAGCACTAAAGGCTAGCACTCTCCGCCTTCCCGTTGTTGATGGGGCCAAGGTATTTACTTTTGCTTCTTGTTTATTCGTCTATTCCTTTCATGATAGGTAGTGTCATAATGATTTAGCTGATATTACTATATCAGCATGTTTTGGGAATAATATAAAAATTCTCTGTCAGGCAGATGTACTGAAAGTGAAGGATGCTGTTTGCTCAGCGGTGGATGTAATGAAGGCTATGGCATCCTCCATATGCCTATTGTTTCCAAAGGTACATATTCCTTTTACCGTACTCATAAGGATCTTAGATATCAATTATTATTTGAATTTCTGGGTCAACATAAGTTTTATTTAACTTACTATTTTTTTAATAATTTGAGTTATTTGGATCACCAGGTCTCTTGATTCTGAATTTCTGATTATGGTAATAAAATAACTTGTCTATTAAACTTATACACAAGTCTTAGAAATGTAGTTACATTAAAAATTTAAGCAAAAAGCTTATCCAACACGACCTAAATTAGTCAGTTGCCTAATATGGTATTTAGATAGAGGTGTTCCTAGAGAGAAGAAAAAGATACACCAGAACTCCATAAATCTAGCATCGCAAAGACAAGAAAACGAAAAAGATAACGTCCCTTGTTTGTAGCCTAGTTTATCATTAACCGCAACAAATTAGCAGTGCCAAACTGCCAATTCAAACAATGTACTTCAAACTTCATCTTCCCCATTTTGATAAAATCATCTTCCTAAAATAAAATATTTAACACGATCCAATACTATCTCTACAGTTCCAACTTCTGATTTTTCTTTTGTTTATGCATTTCTTTATTATTTGTAAACTTCATTCTACCACCTGTAATTCCCTCCATTACCTACCCCTGCTAAATTGTATTTATTACACACTTCTGTCAACTTCATTTACTCCCCCACTGCATTGCGACAATTCTGTTTGTAGGAAGGTAAAAAAAATGAAGTACTCGCCCTTGTTTGTTTGACTGTGCAACCTTGTTCTCTGTTTTGCATTAATTACATTTATGAATTATGAGTGACTTGCGAGTTACTGAGATAAGTTTTTCTCATGTAAGAGTTATGAATTATGATTAGTCCTGGTTTCAAAATCCTAAACCAAGTTTCATATATATATGCATTATCTTCTTAAACTTGAGTTAAAATTACTTTTTTTTAGTACTTACCATCAAAAGTACTAGATATTGGTCACTGTAATGCCTTGTCCCTGATGACTTCAAGTACGGTTCCATTGACGTGCCAAAATTTCTGAAGAGCATTTGCAATTGATAGGTTCGACATGTAAACTCGTTGGTGGTTGAAGTGGCTAACTTGAGTACAAAGGAGCATGTTTTGCTTGATGAGTGCAGAGACCTTTTATCAATGGTTATAGCCATGCAGGTAAATATTGTATCCGTAAAAGAGCTAGTGAAGCTTAAAGTATTTTGCCGATTTTCATCACATGATCATAACATGAAGCTGGATTTGTTATTTGTTATTAGTTAATTCCTTACTCAAATGTATGGCTACAAGCTATTAACAAAATCTTTACACGAGCAGGTTAGAGAGTGTAGCCTGAGAACACATCTTTCACAACTAAAATGGTTACCTGAAGCTCAACATTAACAGTAACAAGCATATAACTGTATTTATGACCAAGATCACTTTCATTGCTAACGCATCGTAAGGTATGATGTAGCGTGGTAATAGGTGTGCTTAATCTGGCCTTGCATTCAATACATACATGTATGATGATTGATCATATGCAAAGAGTCAGGATTGCAACTTGATGTTAAAATGCAAGTTTGTTTATATTTTTTTTTCTTTTTCTTATTGTTATTCAAAAAGTTGCAAAGGATGTATATAAACCGTGTAGCATGTCATATTTTAGTTGAATCTTTTGTATTTGTTAGCTCATAAATTGTGTAATTACGGCGTGGTTAGTAAGGTATCTGGTTCTTTTATCTAGTAAGGGGGGTTGGTACGTATCCATGGAAATTATCCAAACAGTTCATGTGTGATATTAAAAATAACATTCATTTTCCCCATGAATTTATGGGTTTTTTTAATAAGAAGGGTAACTCCTAAGCAATAGATTTACTGGTGGAGTGGGACATGCGAATTGCACAAGTAAAGGAGTAAGTAGTAATACAAGTTTCCTAGGACTACCTGAGTGATACTCCTTACATTTCAAAATGACTGTAATTTTAGTTTTTGAAAAAATTTCAAATTGATTGATCTTCTCACTTTCTTATGAAATATTCAAACATATATTCTAATTTTATCCTATAATAAATAATATTGTCTTGAAAGACTTAATAATACATTTATTAAAATTAAAAAAGAGAATAAAAATATTTCTTGATCTGTGTAAAAAAAAATAATTAAACATCAGTCATTTTGGGACTAAGGAAATAATATTCTTCTATGCGCTCAAGAAAGAATAATAAAATTAAAGAGACAAACGGACATTTTGAAATTTCTTCTCAAGGTAGCGTTTAATGGGAAAAAAATGGTGGACTTTCTTTTAAATTGTTTACTTCTTTTACGACTCGAATATATCATATTGAAGTCCACATGCGGTCATATTTTCCTGGAGCGGAACTGAATGAGTGGTGGGATGGTGAGGCATCGTTTTCATATTTTCCATGATGTTAAAATTCTCCATTTCTTTCCTGGTGATTTTCTTTCTGTTCAATTTCTAGCTCGTAGTTCTTAATCCCTTGTTGGAGAGAGTGAAGTTTTTCTCTGTCTGTTTAGGGCCTTCAGCCCCTTTCTAGAGTTTAGTTTTGATATATATTATTTATTTGTCATGGACTCTCACAATTAAGCCTGCTGAAGCTTACACAAACAATAAAATAAAACACACGTGAATCTAGTATTGAAAAACTTGATCACATCATATCCCAACACCCCTCACTATTCGAGACCCTTATTGATATCGCACAAAATTTGTATATTAATGAATTGATTCTTGAAACATAAAATAATTAAGTTTAATTATTTAACATGTAAAAAATGCGATAAATTAATTTTACAAATAATTTAACGAAAAATTGGTCTCTAAATTTTCAATTTAATGTTAAATTTATCGTCAAAAAATATTTATTATCAAATTAATCTTTAAATAGTATAAATTAATGACAAAATAATCTCCCAAAGAGAATTAATTGTTGTACGTTTTTCACATTCACTAAATTTATATTACTACAGAAAAGACTTTTTATATCGGTTTAAAAAAATCTTTTACATTAATTAATTATATGACCAATATCTATGCAGACGATATAAAAAGTCAAATTTTTTAGATTGGTTCTTTAATTTTTAAGATTGATTATTTATGTAATCAATCCAAAAAGTAACTTTTTAATTAGCTGAAAATGAAAAAGCAAACAAAGCACAAACTGATCCTCAAGAATGCTTGACCCTCCCACACTCAGCTGTGATTAATTAGGAGTATTTTATCTTTTATACATGCCAAAAAAATTCAATATTTTTGTTTTTAAATATAAATAAATGTAAATTATTTTTTAAATATATCTTTTTATGGGATTTATGTTTAATATAAGCTCTAATAAAAAATATTTTTTATCCATAAAAAAATAAATATTTTAATATTTATAATAACTTACACATAATGTTGAATCAACTAAACTAGATTTTTTCAATTAATGAAAAAGAGTTTAATAAAATTAATTAATTTTCTTAATAAATCTGAAATTATATTTTTTATAAATGAGAATGGAAGAAATATAAATTATTATATAATATTAATTTCTAAATTTGGTATATTAATATTCTTAATTGAAATTAATATGCATCAACATATATACACAATAAAAACCTAACATTATTTTTAACAGTCACACTAAGGTTCAAATATATAACCTCATACATACTAATACTATTCCAGAAATCTAGTCCCACCACACAAAAACCTATCATTAAGAAGTAACATAAATTATCATAACAAAAATCTAATCTTAATTAAATGTTAACACCAAAATCATCTATGTTATATTTTGTAAAGTATTTTAAAAGGCTCTCATTCTACATTTTTTGATCTAGCTTACTCTTTGGTGTTTACATTTCAACTTGTTTTTTTAAAGTTAAACAAGCAGGTAATAGAAGATTTATACTTATCAAAAGAAAATGTGTCTTTTTATTGTTCCTTTACGTTGTTTCTTCTTCTTTTTTCATTTCTTGCCAAAGTACTCTATGTTAATATGGTGGCTTTTGGCGTGGAACCCACTTGTAGTGGAGGAAATCCATGCCTACGTGCAACGCACCATCTATATTTTGATCATGTGGACTTGGTCTCATAATCCCATGGTTCAAATTGCCACCTTCCACCATTTTTGACCTAGCTTTCGTGTAGATTCCTCAAATATTCTGACACATGCGGCGTAACGTTAAAGTAATGCATCCTATCCTATACTTTTTGTGAATGCGTGCCCCTTTTTCTAATTTTCTGCCTACGACTTAAAAAGAGTGTGTGCTTTCTTTTTTTACCGTTCAAATCTACGTACTATATATTAATATCGAAATTTACGGCATCAAATGAAAATTTGAGCTAATCTTACAACATTTAAGATGTTTTGTTGATTACAAATTTTACTTTTTCCGTTTTAATTATAAAATTATTTTTAGAAATTTATTTGGTTTTTTTAGAAGATTTTTTTTTATTTTTAGATACATTTCTTTTTTTTTTATACATTCTTATTTAATTATAAACATTAATAACAAAATAATTAAGTGAACAGAAAATAAGAAAATAATAATTTTAAAATAATAAAATAAATAATTGATAAATTTAATGTGATTAATTAAATTAATTTTTTTAAAAAACATAAATTAATTAAAAGACTTTAAAATTAATAACCAAAGGAATAAAAGGGTGAGTCTCATTGGTTTATGAGTCAAATATTGGACGAAACTCTCGTAATTCCCATTTATGTGTAGAAACAGAATCGATCCTCACATGGGAGGCACCTGTGCAGGTGTTTAAAACTCGCCCATATTGCACAAACCTCGTCATGTAATTGTACGGTCCAGACTATGCCCTTGCACAACGTCAATGTCATCAAATTTTATTAAGTTTTTTTTTTTAAGAACTAGAGGTGGTCATAAACTAAAAACATTAATTAAAAAAATGAAAAACGAATAAACATTATACTGAAATTTTTTATAAGAGATTGAATCATATTTTATATTTGATTTTGAGAACAGATTCGATTCAATTCAAATCAAACTTATACCTAAGTATATATTTTTGTTATCATTATAAGGTTTACATTTTTTATATATATTTATGAAATTATCGCAAAACTTACATTTTTATTTACTAAATAATATGGATCTGATTTTAAGAACTGACCACTCACCGCATGTTTGGATATATGTTAAAACAATATGATCATGTTAGTCTAGATCCTTCCCTTATGTAGTTTCCATCCTTTTATTGTTTTAGACGAAAATATTTGAATAAGTGTGTATTTAAAAGGAAACCAAACACGCCAGGATTAAATACAAATTAAACTTACAGGTAAGTATATATTTTTATTTATAAATTTGTTATATCACTCATGTTTTTGTTTTTATTTTTTATTATTTATAAAATTATAAAAAAAATTATACTTACTTATGAAAATGATCAAATTCAAACTGTGTTAGATTTGGTTTGATCAAGTTTAAATAATAAATCAAATAGATTGGATAATGAATTAAGAAAGATAAAGTGATAGATTGAATTAGATGATATTTTTTATTAAAATTGATCCAATACAATTCATGAACACTCGTGATTATTATAAGATCATGCATCTCAACAATTATTATTGCTTTCATAACTAGGAATGGATTCTCTCCCGTAAGACCGTAACATTATCACTACATAAGAACTTCAACCTTTAATATAACTAGGCTTGATAAAGTGGAAGTCGCAAAGATTTTTCTTGATCATCTCCAAGATTTTTCTTTTAACTTAGGAGCATTCTTTCTCATTCTCAACTATCTCACACCTTGTTGCTATAATAAAGATTTAAGAACAATTACTAATTTTTACTTGAATGGAAGAACATGACTTGAACTCTTAATTTTAATTAGTGGGTTTATCACACAATCCACTCACATAAGAAGTCTCATTTTTTTGTATGGACAGAAGAAAAAGACGGGATAAGGAGAAAAAGAAAAGAAATGAGAGAAGATGGTATATGTAATAGATGGTGAAATGAGAAATGAAATTTAAAAAGAAAGTAAATATATAATAATATTAGTATTGCCTCAAAATATGAAGGAACTTTTGGGAACTAGAATATCGAAAGGCATTCTCTTTAAATAATTAGGTTGTTGTCATTCCAACTTGTTCTTGCCCCGAGCATTCATGGTACGTAAGTAGGAGAAGTGAATCTCCCTCTCCGCTCATAATTAAATAACTAAACGAACAGATTCAAAAGCTTTTTCCCATCGTCGCTGCTGCAAATCTCTGATTCTCCAGAAACCATGGTAGACGTACCCGGTGCTGTTGCATCGCTGCTTCTCTTCAAAGAATCTGACGCCATGGCCAGAGACTGAAACTGATGAGAGAACATGCTTTCTGATGGCGCCACAACCTCCGACAGCGGGCGGAGAATGCCTCCGGCGAGAACCGTGTGGACGGCGGCCTGGCACACGTGCCAGTTACCGCTTAACAGGAGTCCGACGGCACCGTTAACGGGGTTAATAGTCCGTCCGCAGGCTTCAAACAGAAGAGACTGAAACAACGCTGTAATTAATTGCATAAATGGGAAGTGAAAGTAATAAAATGAATAGTGGAGAAAGAAAGAAAGAAAAAGAATAGGAAGCGTACCGGGTGTGTTGTTTAGTGGGACGGAGGAGATGAAAAACATGAGGTCGCTACGGCCGAAGAACTTGGCGAGGAAGAGAGTTGCATGGGCCTGTGCATGTGGAGAATCGATCCAGTTCAGGGAGGATCTCAGGCTGCACCTCTCGCTGCATCTTTTGCGGAGGACTCGGCAACCAATGCAGCTCATGCTTTTTCTTTTTTGCTGCCTCGGGGAATCTTTAACATAGAGGAACACCATCACCACATCAATAAATAACTCATCAATGCTACCAACTTTTTCTAACACACACACTCCACTCAATTTTTATTCATAATTATTACCTCTCTTTCTATATATAATAAACAAACAAATACTATCTAATTCATAAAAATAATTATATTAGTTAAATTAATTCATTTTAATTACTAATATTATAAATTTAAATTTTATTCCAAAAATACTTATAAAATTAAATAATTTAAGTGGTGATTTTATTTAATGATACAACTCATTTTTCTAAGAGTTTAATATATATGAATATTTTTAGATTGTTATTCATCATAAATTCATTTGAATTATTTTAAAAATTAATAAATTTATCACGATGATCTTTTTTCTCAATATTTTATTCTATTTAGTATCGTAATTTTTTTAATGAATCAAAACGTGCCCTTTATTTTTTAAATTTTTGGGACAAAAATTTGCATAAAAAAATTTATTATTGGATTCTAACTTTAAATTTTAGTGATGTTTTAATATAATAAAAAAAAACTTAGTATGTGTTATGATGCATACTAAAAATGATTATCTAAATAATTCACTACGGTTGGTCTAATAATGAGAAATTAGGCTATTTTGCACAAATGTTGCTACTGCTATTGTAAAAAGAATAAATTAATTAAACTAAATATTGGTAACTAGTTTTAATTAATTCAAGGCTTAAAATGGAAAGTTAGTATTTGTCTTGTCTTGTCTTATTGGGTTTTTTTCTCTCTCCCTCTTATTGTACCAACCCATGTAAATTTGCAATAAATTTCTCTTCCTTCATTGGACCAGCCATTTCGGCTTTTTAAACTTCCATTTCTCCAGCCCAATGCAACCATTGGGCCGGATCTCCATCTCTGTTCCCTTAAAAAAATTATAATAGCATTAGTGTGGTAAAAACAAAATCTCTTTTCACCAGTATCAACTACAGAAAATTATTTGCTGCACCTCCCATTTGCTTTCTGTACCTATTTCAGAATGTAAATTTTTACATTCTACCTTTCCGGAATATAATTATACATCATGGATTAGATGTTCCGGAAGCTTAAAAGAGGTGCAAGAATAACCAGTATCAACTACAGCGTTCCACAAAAAAACAGCAAGTCAATTTGGTTCTCCATATTCTCTGGAAACACAAGCAACCGCCCCTCTCTTGTCTCTAAAGTCTAAATCAACTTAGAATGGGGCCACTTAGAGCAAGGAACAAGAGTTGAGTGAATTTGATAAGGAGTGAAATTAGGAGTTCCTATTTGTTTGATTATTTATGTTACCATTAAGTGTATCATATATTGGTGTTGTTGGGGTCGAATGTCGCAATTGAAAACGTTGTGCAATGGGACTTCAATGGAGAATGTTGTGATGCTGCAATGGGGGTAAGAAATTTGGTCGTCCCTGTGAGAAGATAAAAAGGTAAACTGCCCTCAAATTTTTGGAAAGCTGGGTTATAGATGTACGTTTGATGGCCTGGTGGTTCGGGCTATAAAATTTTGTGACAACTAACGACAGGGATCATAACAAGTTAAATTTGCTTATTCAGGATTAAAATTTACAATTTAATGTATTAAGTCAAAACATTATGTACAGGTAAATATAGTAACTAAATAAGTAATTTAAGCGTGCAACAATCATCTATTTTATTTTATGTTAAAATTCCTCTGTAGGTGTCACGTGTTTAGTGACGCCTGCAGAGACCAACTAAATGCCAACAACTACGCTTCAACGTCACAACATCTTGACATCAATTTAGTGTTAAAAACAAAAACAATGTGAGGTGCTGCACTTGCTAAAGGCTATGTAGCTAGAGAATCACACGTTTTTCTCTTCTTCTATAACTGTGTAAAATAATCTGTTACCCAATGAGCACATTCATCGTTCATTAATTAGCGAAATAGGGTTAGTAATAGTAACAGATTGTTTGTTATATTTTCACATGTTCATCCAAATAATAAGAAATTTGATTTAAATCTCAGTTTAAATCTTGATGATTAAAAACTTGACATTAAAAATGTTTTATTTCTTTTTATAAAAAATAATTTGTATTTCCTTAAATAAGTTCACTCAATTCAACTGAAAATTAATTAAATTTTCAAAGTACTCGTAATTCATAATACAAGATGCGTTCATTACACCCATGCTTTGCCGGTCATTTTTTAATTAGTTGACATTAATTATTATACCTTTGACCTCACGTTTTACCATTTGCTCTGTTTCTGATAAATTAATTAAACCCATGCTAACATTATATATACACACACACAATAATCAAACAAAACACCAGGTTAGGGAGGAATTACACATTAAGAATTGGCTGTTTAATTGAATCGATCCGGTTATGGGGGTTCCAGAAGACAAGGATTGATGTTCATTGTATGATATGATGGAATTATGCAAGATTCGTGAATTTCCGGTGTTGTATATGTCTCACCTCATTAAACGGCAATACTTACGTTATTTTATATACGTAATCACTTTGATAAGCATGGATTGTAAAATTTTGAACATCTATGTGTACTAAAGCAATAGGTATTTTCTATTTGTGTGAAAATAATACAATAAGTGGTAGTGTAATATGCATTAAAAAAAAGTAGTAGTATAATAAATAAAAAATTACGCGTGTTTAAAGCAAGTACATTTAATCTGCCCTTAAATTTTTAAAACCATATAGTAAGTGTTACTTGTGTATAAGGGCGCCGCCTTCGGCAACTGGGAAAGAGGGAAGAAGGAGATTCAAAGAAGCTGGACAAGCCAACAAGGATTCTGCAAAGTTCATGGCAGTTGAAAAGTTAGGAGAATCTCCCGTAGCTAAAACAAGCATTCATTAGGCTTGAAATCTTCCAGACTCGCTGATTAGTATACATCCAACATAGCATTTGGACGTGTTCAATACACGTTCAAAATTAAAAGTAAATTAATTTAGATAAAAGTAAATCAATCTTATTATCAATTTTTCATTCTAAAATAGTATACGCGTGGATATGTATGAAGTGACGCAAATGATGTGTTTTGACGTTTTGTACGGTATGAGACTCACCAAGTAGTCAGTCTCAGTTACCCAATCACACATCACGCACACGCGTCCCTAAGGACAATTACTCAACAATTACCAACTCCATAATCGTTATAAGATACACCACAACAGAAGAGAAGATAAGACTCATTTATCTCACAACCTAAACATCTTGATCAAACATTCACTTATTTTATTATTGAAATTTCTTTTAAATATCTTACATTTCGTCGAGGATAAAACTTAAAATATAGAGAAAAAAAAAACATGGACACTCGATAAAATCATATTTGAAGTAGATTGCTAATATGTGTAAGATGTAACATTGATTTTGAATTTGACTCTAAAGAGTGTTAATTCTTATATGTTTTGATCTATTAAGATTTTTGGTTTGATTGTTGTTCCCGAAAAGTATTTTGATGCTCAAATTAGTAAGAATTTCATTGGAATGATGATGTACATAAGAATATGGCAATAGCAACAATCAAATCTTATCCCACTAAAATTACATAATGTCATTCGACGCAATTAAAAATTAAATTTTCAGAAATATTATTAAATTTAAGATTTTTGTTGATTTTCTTCAATGTCCTTTTCGACTCTCTCTTCTTCTTTTTTCGAGCTAAAAATCATATAATTGACTCTTTTAATTGACATCTCTTCAACTTCTTATTTTTATTTTTACTTTTTGAATAGCAAATATTAATTGTTCATTATTAATTTCTTGTTAGTAAAAAATATTTAAATTTCCGACTTCCTCCTTCTTTTTTTTATCTTTATCACCAAATTCATCTTATATTTTTTATTGGGAATAATATTTTGTTTTGATGTAATAATAGGATGTATAACTTTATTCCATATGAGGTATTACTTGTTATTCTTAAATATATGCTTCTTAAATATATGCTAATTAATGTTTACGGGTGTTGACCAAGGTAACTTTTTATGATATAAACTAACTTAATATTTATTAGGTTTAGTGGGTCATTATACTAATTGAACTTAAGTCCAATTCATAACATGTAAATATTTTTAAATTTTCACATGATTTTTTATATAATTTTTTTTCACATGTTTCTGATGGAGATTGTTTAACATTAGAAAAATATCAACTTGTCATTGTTTGATTTGAAAATTGAATATAAGTATTTAAGAGATTTGATCCAAGTTTTGTCTTAAAAAACAATCCAAATGCAAGTTGCATTGGGTGCTACCTTCCCAGCGAAATTAATTTACATGACTGATTTCTTATTCTTTGTATGGAAAAATAATATTTCATAAAAATATTAATAAATAGAGTAAATTACATTCGCACTCCCTATGTTTTGCTCAAATTTCACCTGATACCCCTTCCTTTTTGTACCTTACAAAAAATCCCTTAATTGTTTAACTCACATTACACTCAGACCCCCTCCCTTCTAAACACCGTTTAATAATTTGACAGAAATTAGGCACATGCTGATCACATGACTTTTAATGAAATTTTATGTCTAAAATATCCTCATCTTCTTCCTCACAACAAGATGTTTTAAAACTCTTGCTTCTTTTTATTTTTTTATGTAATTGGACGTGAACATACCTTGTTGGTACGCAGTGTTAACACCCTTCCTTCTTCTTCCTGTTCTTCAATTTTTTAGTTCAATTTTTTTCTCTGATTGAATATGTTTATTCACTTCAAATTTTAGTGTTTTATTTCTGCATTTGTGTTTTTAACTCCTTTCTTTGAAATATTTTTTTATGATAAGGTGTTTGATATAATATCTCGGTCAAGAGTTACAAATACATCATAACATATCATAATGTAACACATCATAATGTTAAACTAAAAAAATTGAGTAATTCAACAATTTTAATCTTTAATTAATTATTTCTCATTGCAGTTATTGTATATACCCAAAAAACAAAAAATAAAGGTTAGAGCTAACAGTAAGGTAAAATCAGATATGATATGATCAAAAGAAAAAAGAAAAAAAATAAGAAAGATATATAGGCCTAAAATCAACAATAATAAACAAATAATTTTCAGTTTATCCATTGTGTTTCATGTGGTATCAAATATCAATAGTGTTTTAATCAACAATAATAAACAAATGATTTTAAATATCATAAGTGGTCTCAAATTGGTCCCTCAATGAAACCTTATTCAGAAATAGACAACAATAAACAATGAAAATTAAACAAATATTCTTAAAAAGTAACCTATATACAAGGTTTAGTGGTCACTTACATGTCTGTCTGGAAGAGGAACAATGGAGAACTTGCGAATTGGAAGAGAAACAGTAGATAACTCACGAATTGGAAGGGGAACAATGGAGACTTGCGAAGGGGGAAGAGAAAAGGAACGTGAACGTCATTGAGAGGAAGAGGAACTCACCCTCCGTGGACTCAGAAGAAGCACTTGTCGACAAGAGGAAGATGAATAATACTCGCATGTGAAGAGAAATGAAACGTGAATCCTAAATTCTGAAACTAATTGAGAAAGGATAATTTTGATTTTATAATTAAAATATAAGGATAATTTCGTCTATTCACATATTTCAATTGACATTAGTTAACTGTGTTAATAGAAGGGGGTAAAAGTAATGTGAAAAAAGTAAGGAATATTAGATGAAATATAAGATAAAGATTCTCAATTAGAAAATGAAGTTGTCAATCAGAGCTAGCGATGTACTATACTAAAATAAGTTAACGCATAACATTATTGAATTATATGATAATAAATCAGTAAATGACAATAAAACTCCTATATATTATGGGCTTATAGAACAACACAACGATCACTCAAGTCAAGTAAAAGCTGTCTAACTTGTTATGCACGACTTAGTTGATTGCCAAAAAGATTGACATTCCAGATTTCCAGTATGAACACTAATAATGGGTCTCTTCGTGAACTTTTCTTCTCTAATGAACACGCAAAGGGAGACGGCATATCGATAAAGTTGAAACTTGAAAACCAAAATGGAATATGGTTCATTTTACGCGAATCTTGGAGTACTCCACAAGACTTTGGCATAAAATTGGGCACCTCCTTGGCCAACTAAAAGACGCACTTTCTTTTACTAATTCTAATGTTTGGATACCGCGTGTAATTGCGGCATGACAATTGTGAATTGTGTGTGTGAACTCCATCTTAAAAGATAAGTATGGTAAAATACTAACTGACACATACAATAAAACGTATCAAACGGCAAGGAATTTCAATTGCTTTTCTATACTACTACTTCTTACACCTTCAAATTAAAGGAAGCTTCAACACTCATTTCTGTTCATGCGACTGCAAAACGTAGGACCATTGAATAACGTGTCAAAACTCACAACACAATAGGAATGCTACAAATTCAAAGAGCTACGTTGCTTTCTTCAACGATCCTATAAAACAAATACAATGTAAGGATAAGTAATCCACGTGTCGTTATCATCACAACGCGTAAAAGGCCAAACCCTCGTTCTTATCCGCACAACAAACACGAAACATCCCATCCACCCAGGCCCAGCTACCAAGTTGCTCATTTAATCACTATTCACTCCCAATTTTAATCATCAAAGTTTGCAATGTTCATCTATTTTCGTAAAAGAAAAATTCAAATAAATTAGAATCGTGGACCACCAACAGTAAAAACGGTTACACGCCGAAACAGAAACGAAACGCGCAAGAGGCCTCAACTGAACTAAAACAAACTTGCCGCACCGTTCACGCGGTTCTACTGTTTCATTCGCGATGTCTATTCCATTCCGCGGCATATTCTAGATCAATCACACTACTACGCTATAATGATAAAGCAAACTGAGAGAAATCAATTACATTCTTACAAATATAAATAAATGAATTGAATTGAATTGCCACTGTCAAAAGTACAATGACTACAATCTAAAAGCTAAAACTAGTGAATAAGGTCCAACAACTATATATATACAAGAACAAATTAATCTCAAATAACTTTAAAAAATAAAGAAAAAAAAACACTGAATATTTTTTGGATCTATGGATCATCAGTATTGAGGGATTTCAATCTTGGGTATGGTCAAATTGAGACGGGATTTCTTGGATGGATGAGGACTGGTAACCTCGTCATCAACGAAGAATCTTGTTGAAAAGTCCGGAAAAGCCGGGAGGTTCAGATCGAAATCCCGGTGGCTTCCTGTGTGAGTGGACCCCGCTCCCTCAGAGGCGGTTACGGCGCTGTTACCGCCTTCGTAGTGACAACGTTTGTGTCCTCCCAAGGCCTGTCCTGTCGGGAACGTCTTGTGGCAGATGGAGCACTCGTGGGTCCTAGCACCGCCGTTCGACGCCGAACTCGTCGTCACGGCGGAGGAGGTCGAGTGGTTCTCGCCGCCGAGCTTCCGGTGGCTGGCCTTGTGTCCGCCGAGTGCTTGGTAAGAGGAGAAGGCTTTGTTGCAGACCGAACATTTGTAGCTCAGTTTGGCGGCGGGTAGCGGCGCAGAATTGTCGTCGGAGACAGCAGGCTTGGCGGCGGGGACTCCGCCGGCGCCGCCTCGAGCGAGCATGATGAGACAGAGAGCGAGGTACTCTTCCTCGGTGCATGAAGAGTGTTGCAGCTGCTGCTCCATGCGGCTACGCTTAGAACGCTTTCCTTTGGTCCACGGTGTCTCCAAGTAACTGGGGTTGGTTTCTTCAAAGGGACTAAACGATGGAGTGGCTGTTCTGGGTGATTGAAGAGCTTCCAGAGCCATTTGAAGTGTCTGCGCTTGTGAATCTGTAATAGAGTGTGATAGGGAATAAGAGAAGTGCTTGTTGTGGTTGCTTTTGATGAATTTTAGTTTGGAGGTGAAGTGTGAGAGTGAAGAATGGGGGTGGGGGGAATTTATAAGGAGGTGAGGATTTGAGGGAAGTTGCGTGACAAGTGCTGAGAAAAGTAGGCGCAAGGAAGAGTAAAACTACAATACAGGTGGAAAAAAAGTGGAGCACGTGTTTTAATTAGAGTCATGAGAATAGTTTTCTTGGTGGCTAGTGGACCTCTAAGTTGGTCAAATTAATTGCTACTATCTGCGAGTATTTATTTATTTATAGCAAAAGAGAAATAAAAACAAGACCAAGTAGTACAAGTGAACTAAGGAAGACCAGTTCCAATCCAAGTTAAAAAGTCAAAATCCGCAAAAAGTAAATGAAAAATGTCTCTATTTTTTGGTTCGTCCACAGCAGCCGGTAGGCAAGTGTAACTAGAAAGCCACCAACGACTTTTCTCGGTCAATATCTTAGGGTGCGACTTGAAATTTAATAGTTGAACAAAAGTGAGTCATTCATGCATCATTCAGGATGTATGTACTATCAACCTATGCAATGCAAATTGCGTTCCAAATTCCCGAGGGAATTGAAATGTCTCTGTTGATCATATTTTTTTTATTGGTTTAAATTTATTCAAAACGATAAAAATTAATGCGTTTTATATATTTAATGATTATTTTTTCTTAATTTTATAATTTTTAATCAATTAAAAAAGTGTATCTAAAAACTAAAGAGTATTTTCTAACACTTTTGTTAAAAAATGACAGAATAATTGGGGACACCGCGGTTTGGTTTATTACGAGGGAGGAGGATGAGATGACATGGGAGATCCTTTCTTGTTGTGGTGGGGAAAACAAGTCGAGTAGGCTTCGAGTGGGATGTTACCACTATTTTCAATTCTATTTTTTTAAGCCATTCAGACAAGTGGAGACTGTGGAGCACATTTATAGCTGTTCAAGAAGGTTCAAGAATATATGCAGAATTAATGTTGGCTATTTTCTTTTTTCAACACAATTCATAATCCTTAAGCATTAGCTTGTATGGCGTGAATGTTTAATCTTAATCAATTACCTAAAATTAATCTTAAGTCGATTTTCATTACCAGAAAGCAAATACAATATAGTTACATTTTGAAAGCATGTGAACAAAATACCATAAAAATGCTTTTCATTATTCATCTTGTTGAATTATTTTAGTAAAAGCCCAAAGGAAAGGTAGCTGTTTGTGACTAATATTGTTATTAGAATTTGTCATTGAATTTTATTTTACCATTCAATGTTAATTTTCATGTGGATGAAAATTTAATCTTGTTGTTACTACTTGATGACAGAATTGTTGGAGGTACGACGCAAGTGAAGAAGCTCAGTTTTTTTGGACGAGAGTTTTGGCATTTGACTTTTGAACCGCGTGAGTGTTAGTGTTAGTACAAGGCCAATTAACCAATTGGGTAACGAGGAAGAACCACTGCTTTTGAAATCCTCCGTTCCGATAAGTATCTAGAAAGTAAGAAACTATTGGAATGAGATTTTAGAAAGCAACGCGAAGCATCCAAATTCACACGTGCGCTTGCCAAAACATTTTTCTATGATTTCTAGATTGGCCCTACTCATTGTCAATAAGAACCAAAATTCGTTGACCAAATAACATTGATATTCATGTATCAAAAGAGAAAACATTGAACGTTGCCCCCACTCTTTACTTTTTTTTTTTTTTTCTCTTAAACTAAAATATTATAGTTCTGGTTAGTACTACATTTTTAATCCATATTTAATTTAAGAATACATGTAAACTGTTAAAAGCCATTACCAAATAAACTGTTGAAAAGTGATAATTGTGCATGAATGCATTGTGAGGATAAGCATTAGGTAGTAATAAGGAGGGTATACCTGATTTTTAACTCACGAAGAGGAATTATTGTCATATGAGAATAAATTTTTTTACTCCCAGATTAAATATTGGTTGAACATGAGATTATAAAATTTTCAAGAATCAAATATATCCATGATTAATTATTTTATTATTTTGTAATAAAAATACGTTATAATTTTTTTCTTCATGTATTCTCACGACTAAAAAATTCTCTTTGAAACAAACATTTCTTAAGTATTTGTGAGAAAATATATAAGTTTGCTTTATGCATAACACATCCTTGAGGATAATTTTTTTTAAAAAAAATATCAAAGTCACATATTAAAAAATTTAGTCTCATAATTATTTTAAAAGATGGAAGGTTGTGAAATATACTAGAGTTTTGCCAATAAGTTAAAAGTCCTAATTACAAGTGATAAAATAAATGTTTTGTCTTAAATCCTACTTAACTTGAGCTCCTATCACTAATATACTAGAACTTCTAATTATAGTGCTAAAATCTGTGTTGAATTCAGAATTTGGCATAACTTAAACTCCTATCAAAAGTATTTCGCTGCTTGTATTAATAGGATAAAAATAAGGATTGGAAAGGAAATTTATAGCTATGCTTTGGTGATTTGCTACATGGAGAAAGAAAGAAAAAAAGAGAAAAAAAGAAAAATGAAACTTTTAGGGATGACAAAGTAGGGTCAATAAAAAAAAAAAAAAAAGACACAGGTAGGCTAAGTAATTTAACCCATCAACCTGCCTAACCCTATGAGTTGGGTGGGTTAATTGTTGGGTTGGCCCGTTTCCCATCAATTCATCATTTTAAATTTTTATTTTTACATTTTTAAGGATTAATTTTGTGTGGTTAGATTAATTTGCTTTTATGAGTGTATTTTTAATTAGTTAAAGTATTTGGTTTCTTGAAATATTATTTTTTATTGTTTGTGTGTTGAGAAATGTCATTTTATCATCAAATATCATTTTAATGTTTCCTTTTTATTCTAGCTAATTGAATTTGCTTAGTATATCATATATTACTATTTGATTAAAATTTAAATTATAGGAGTTTATGAGTATTAAGATGCTTATTTTTTTTAATGGATTTGGGTGGGTCAATGCACTACTCTCTTCATACTCAAATTTTTTTACCTGAAAGGAGTCATTAAACTCAAATATATACTAAAAAATGCACAAGTTTGGTGGAATAAAACATAAAACAAAATTTAACTAATTTAAATTTATTTATTGTCATTATTTGTCAAACACTTTAAAATTAATCTAAATGTGAGCATCATATTTAATAAATATAATTACAGAGAGTTTATAAAAAATACAAAATATACTAGTTTTTTTTTTTTTTTTTTTTTATAAAAAATCTTGAAAAAAAGTAACGTCATTTTCGTGAAGTCCAAGGTCCATTGAACATGCACCTCACCTACCCCGTATCAAAGGCAAATCGGAGGAGTGAGTGCGAAAGTAAATGAGAAAGGCATGAGCCACGAAGGGAAGGGACCACTAGGAGCAGACGCACGGTTGGACCAAGTTGCCCTTTTATTTCAATGATAGAGAAATAAATAAATAAATAAAACTCTTCCGTATTTATCGCTTCTTGTTGTTAATTAAGATTTATAAGATTTTTTTTCTTCTAATTTATAAATGTATTATTTAATTAATTTTTCTTTACATATTTTATTTAATTATTATTTATTTTAATATTAATAAGAAATAATTAAACTAATAAAGAAATTAATAAAATAGTAAAAAAGAATCTTATATTCATAAGTATTAAATTGTTTTGAGCAATAAAGCAGAATTAAACAGGTGCCAATGGCAGTGGCAGTGGCAGTGAGTCTAGATCCATTAGTTTGTGTGGTTATTTTGAATTTATGAGGAATGAGGAAATGAAAAAGTGACAAGTGAAGAGAATGCGGGTTGTTTGTTGCTCCAATTCAGGCGTCAGTGCTCTCCCTAGTTGTCTTAGATTCCCTCCACTGATCGCAATTTCAGCAACACCCTCTTCGATCCGCTTTCTAAATTCTCCACCCCTCGGTTCCACCGCTTCGCGTAATTTCCATTCAACATCTCTCTCTTCAATCTTCAATCTTCAATCTTCAATCTTCAATCGCGAATATTCTAACAATACGATTTCTTCGTTTGTGTTTGGTTGTGCAGCGCGACTAGTTACAAGAATGGCTTCGAAGAATTCTCAACAAGACACGCGCTTAGCGAGAATCGCCTCTGCTATCCGAGTCATCCCCGACTTTCCTAAGCCAGGTCCCTACTACTCTCTTCTTCTCTGATCCGATGATGTGGTTATGTTATGCTTATGTTGCATTCCTTGTTTCTGTCAGGAATTTTGTTTCAGGACATAACCACGCTGCTTCTTGATACAAAGGCTTTCAAAGACACCATTGACTTGTTTGTTGAGAGGTACAGAGATCAAAACATCAATGTTGTCGCAGGTACTCTACACTCCCACACTTCTATTCTATCCATAATTTCATGCTTATGTAGTAATGCACACTTCTCACCAAATGAATTTGTTTTTCCCATTTTCTGTGCTTACGTGTATCTGTATCATCTGCCTCGTGGAGCCAACTTATTTATTGCAAAATTGGGTATAGTGAGGGTGTGGTAGTGATTTAAGGATTAAGACTTCATGTTAGTAAAGAACTGACAATATCATGTTACGAAAGAAAAAGACATAATGGGCCCTATGTCAAGCACGAGGTGATCCTATGCCACGAGTTTAGTACTAGGTGAAGAAGAGTTTTACTGTTCTGTTCATCAGTTTTGATATTATAAGAATGAATGCTTTTTTTCTTCTTCCCATTCTAGGAATGTAGTCTGTTATTTATGATGATAGTCTATGGGCACAAGTCATAATTATGTCTTTCTCTTGACCTGTTTCAAGTACAATACTGATACTATTTGTTGGAATGATCTCTTGAATAGCAAATATTCATTAATTCACTGAGTTCCATACAAATTGCCGAAGTGGGACTTTTTTTTTAACTCCCAACATCAGAAGATAGTGGAAGCAAAATTAGATACCTATCAGTAATAATGTTCCTCGAATTCTGCATGGTTCATTTCCTTTACTTTTCGTCAAAATGAGTTACTAATTTGTGTCTGATGCCTGTATTTATGACCCAATGCAGGAGTTGAAGCAAGAGGCTTTATATTTGGTCCACCCATTGCATTAGCTATTGGAGCAAAATTTGTCCCCATGAGGAAACCCAATAAATTGCCTGGTATATATGTTTTGTATCTCTCTTTTGAAGTAATTGCATATGGCATTGTCAGAAATTCATACTTTGCAGATAATTATGGTTTGAGATCTTTGAATTTCTGTGCTGTGCATGTTCCTCTAATTCTAAGTTTTGTACTTCTTCACCGTGGTCATTAAATGCTCTTTAAGTTTCAATGACGGAGAAGATGTTTTGATTTGTTTGAATGGTCATGTTTCAATTATCTTTACAGGGGAGGTTATCTCAGAAGAGTATTCTCTGGAGTATGGAACAGACAAAATAGAGATGCATGTAGGGGCTGTACAACCTGGAGAACGAGCCTTAATCATAGATGATCTTATTGCCACTGGGGGAACGTTAGGTGCTGCAATTAAGCTTCTAGGTAAACTTGTCAATACTAATGTTTTACGGGCTAGCAAAGAAAATCCTGTGAGTGAAAGTTGTTAATGTTTCTGCTTCTTAAAGCTATCCATGAGTGGGTCCTGACTGCCATCCTAGTCACACTTGTTGGTTTCATACGATGTGCCTCTCTCCTTAAAAATAAGAGCTGTAGGAAAGAGAGGTTTTGTTGTACCTTATATTAGAAAGAACTTGTATTTTTCTGTTTATGGATTAAAAAAGTCTTTAGAGGTTGTGCAAATGACCAAATCTGGACATATAGGACCTATTGAGCCACAAAAGAGATCATCCTATTAATGTTTTTAGCATTCACGATTATCTTTTTTCTTTCTGTTTATTTATACATTCAGAAAAATAATGCATGTATGATGTATTATTAATTGGAGACAAAAGCTTGCTTCTGGGCAATGAACCTAATAATACCCTTTTGATCTACCACTATAATGGTGTTTTCAAGTGACTGTTTAACTTGGAAGCACGTTTTATAGTGTTTAATGCTTAACACTATCAGCATTTCAATACATTCTTAGTTGTTCTGATCGTTACTCTCTTTATTGCAGAACTTGTTGGGGTGCATGTTGTAGAGTGTGCTTGTGTGATTGAATTGCCAGAGTTAAAGGTACAGCATTAACATATACTTATCCTCATCTTGGCTAATTGTTTGGCTTAATTTATTTCTTACATATATAATACATGCCGTAACTTTAAAAATTAATTAAATAAGCACTGTAATCTGGATGGCTATTATCTTTGTAAGTTATAGTTTGCTCTTAGGAACTCAAGCAATGTTAGCAAAACCAAAGAATGACAGTAAAAGTTGAATTATATGTTTAATGCAGGCACTGTGTGCAAAGTAATTTGTGCACTGAGCCAATGGATAATGACTTGATTTGAAATTTACAAATTTAAGACCACACCTAATAGGACTTGTCAAATCAATTTGATTTATTTATTTGTTTGTTTTTAGGTATTGTTTGGATAAACTTTATAGGAGAAAAAAATAAATAAGTAAAATGAATCAAGTTTCTCTCTTTAAGTTAAAAATCAACTTATGCACTACTTGAATCTTAATGCTTCATTTATATTTATAGGGATATGTATGTGTATTTATACAAATGAGCATATACCAAAAAAGAAAATAATTAGTCCTACTATTTTGGATCAAATCATTTGTCCTATTAACGGTCATTTGGAAAGCTAATAAGAAAAATAAAATCTGATAACAATCAATACGTCCCTTCAAACTGGAGCATATTTGTTAGATGCATCCAGCTTCTTACATATGTAAGTTATCCTAGGACCATAAGCACTTTGTCAACACGTTAGCAAGTTGTTCCTTAGAGCTCACAAAACATCTATATGTTTAGTTTTCTAATGAAAGATAGCATTTGAAGTAAATGCCGTGAAGACTATCTCACAAAACTTCAACTCTTGAAGCATAAGCTTTAACTACAGTAGTTCACGAGTTGTATTAGCCACAGCCCAATACTCTTCTGTACTTGATCTTGCAGCTTAAATTTGCTTCTTACTTTTCCGTAATATTAAGTCCCCACTAATAAAAACACAATAGCCTCTTGTGGATCTTCTATCACTAGCATCTCTTTCCCAATTTGCATTTCTATATACAATGGTGTTAGCGTGACCCTTGTCCATATCAATAAGCCCTTTGCCAGGTAATCCTTTGATGCATCTCAGGATCTGAACAACTACATTCCAATGACTATCACGTGGTGCATTGAGAAATTGACTGACAACATTAACATGAAAGTAAATGTCTGTTATTGTCACTGTGAGAATGCTTTTTTTTTTTATTATTTTATATATATATTTGCCTAGGTTAGGATAGGGCTCCCCCTAATTTGGTTGAAATTTCTCATATAGTTTCTCTAAAGATGAGAACGCTTCTACAAATTAGCTTGTGCATAAGTTAATTTGAACTTATGGAGAAACTCATTTCATTTTTTCTTCTTCATCTTTTCTTCTCCTAGAAATACTTTTGGATAAGCTTATCCGAACAGGTTTGGAGGTCATCAGTTGTGGTGTCCTGCCCTAAACATGTTTGATTTTAAAATAATACAAGTCCAAATCTTGCTGGAGGAGGCTCCAAGAAAGTTCTGCCACCAATTGAATTCCTCTCTACTGATTATATTCTACATGGTTTATTAGAGCTTCTGGACTCTGGTCCTGAAGTGTTGTAGGCACTAATGATTCTTAACCTACCTCGATGTAGTTGTTTTTCTATTTTTTTTATTTAGCAGAAATGGCATAACGTTCGCATTCTTTTGGTCTGGCTATTGACTAGTTCTAAAAATGTTTTGTTGTGCATTATATTGTATTATTTTTGTTGTGCATTACATGACTAATTTGAATACCAAATCTTAAGAGCTGCGACAGAAAATTGATTGCTATAAACTAATTTTCCTTTTTCTGGCTTATTTCAGGGGCGGGAAAGGTTGGGAGACAAGTCGCTATTTGTCTTGATTAAAGGGGAAGCCTAATCTTTTTTCCTGGTGATTGCATTTTTATTAGCTGGCTCTTGATGACTGCTTAGATTTCCTCTTTGATGCTGCGGAAACGGAAAGCGTGGTTGTTTGAGCGCTCAGTTCTGCTCAATTATTATTATTTTTATTATTATCTTCTGTGTGTCCCGTTTGGTAATGACGATTGAGAGAACGATGGCTATAATATAGGACTTGCTTGCCACTTGGCCAAGGTTTACTTAAATGACACATGTAAAAGGAACGGAACTCCATCTGATGCTCAATTGGAGTGTGATTTAGCATGATGGACAGATAATCTCATGCACATGTAAAATAAACTCCAGCTGATGCTCAATTGGAGTGTGCTTTCCCTGTTTCCTTAAAACTGATATGCTCTTAACGTATAGCCACAAATATGCACTAGCCATTAAGCCATGATCAAATTAATTTAATCAATCACTTCGTGCTTAAATTTAAATATTATAAAGCCGATGGTAAATTGCACATAACTTCACTGTAGCTTGGACATTTTTTCAACTTCTGGGTACTTTTAAATTCCTTTGTTGAAAAAAAAAATCTTCATCTAATGCTAACAAAAAAATCTAGAGTATTTTTTAGAGAATTTATTGATTTCTGGTTTTATAGAAATAAATCTAGAAATCACAATAAAGTAACATAGGCTCAATTGCATATTTTTTTACTCAACTATCATCATTTTTCAAATTTTACTGAAGTTACCTATGATTTATTTTATGTCACTTTTATAATGATACACTTGGTTTTATATTTAAGATCACAAATATCTTTTGTTAGAGGTAACTTTTACGTGGACGTGTTTGACACAATTAGCTTATAAAGTAGGATCCATTGTGAAAAAGTTATCGTAGTCTTCAATGGATTTCATTTATTACTTTCTAATTATCTTCAAGTTAAATTTGACCTTGTAAACATTATTATCGACATCTATAATATCAAACCCTATGTGATCGTTATATCATTGGCAAATTTCTCTTTCGTGACCTTGTATCCAATCCATTTTCCTAGTAATTGAAGGACAATAAAATCACGTTAGGGATTGCAAAGTTCCTTGAATACAATATCCACCAAAAACATCTTTGAAAGTAACTTGTTATCTCCTTTGTGTTCTATGCAAACTAGTTTATGGGTAGAGGTGACAATGGATTGCATTAGTTGGACTAGTCCAAATTTGTCTGATAAAATGTAAGACTTGGATTTACATTTTTTAGTCTAAATTAAATGAATTTTTTTTAGCTTGATTCGATCATGGTCTAATGTGGGATTAGCTCAACAAAAGTCCATAAAAAATCAGCTTTTATAGAGTTTGGGCTTCATTTTAAAGACCTGAATTGAATTCATTTTTTTTGCCCGATCCACCATAATCTGCAATCCTTGAACTAGGTAGCCCGTGTGTTTGCTAGATTTACTTATGCTATGGGTCATAACATTCATTTTCTTCCTTATTCGGAACACTATAAAAACTTTGTCTAGAAAAGAAACTTACTTGTTGTATCATCCAAGACATGTATAAGTATAATCCAAGACAGATGTTGTAAAACAATCTTTTCAGTAAAAAAAATTGATACCATCCATTAACTAGTTTCATCATATGATATAATTATTTTTTAAATGAATAATTCTAAGCAATACCAATTTTTTCCTAGTTCTTGTACTTGCTAAAATATAGAAAACATTAAACTATGGGTTGGTCGAGTATAAATATAGAAGAATTGAGAGATTTTTTTTTTCAAATACGTTATTTTAATTCAAATATATTTTTTCAATTATCTTCTCTTTTTTTTTTATCCCACACAACGAAACCATAGCTAAACGTTTTATTTATTTTTTATGTTTTAAGATGTTAAATATATTGTACCATTTTTTTTTTTACAAAATATTGAAAGAACACTTAAAATTTTCATAAAATATTTTTTGTCCATTCCCATCCCACCCTATGAACCCACAGTGACTTTACGTTTTGTATTTCAATCGAGGAGTTGACACCAGAGACCCTGCCTGCCGCTTCTTTGCAACTTTCCACCACTTTGGTCGATCATTTCCTTTCCGATTGAAATGTCGAATCGATCTAGTCAGGGTAGACAACATGACAACAATAACAACAAGGGTTTCGCCAAAACCCATAATCAGAAGAAATTCGTCCCCAAAAACCAAAATCAAAATCCCAATCCTAACCCAACTCCAACCCTCTCAACCTCCCTCAGACAAACACAACCATCTATCTCTTCAACCAGCAGCAGAGTCCCAAACAGAGTGCAGAAGGGGAATTTCGTTAAATACTTGCCACAAGACGAGGCTGTGGCAGCGGGTCTCGGCGCCGAAGATGGAGCATTGGATCCCCTCGAATCTCAGAGAGTCGTAGATCTTTTGAACACACAGTTGTCACGCTTGCTCAAGTTGAAACCCAAGCAATTCTGGACACAAGGTGGTTACTACTCTAATTATCCTTTTTTTCCTTTACAATCAAATCAAATCCAATCTCATGTAATGCTAATAATATTCAACTTGCTCTTTAATTGTGTAATGTAGGTGTTAATGTTGTTTATTATTGTATTTGCAGTGGCTACTGACACCTCCCTGCATGAGCTTTTGGACAGCTTCTTGCAGTTCAGGAGCAGGTGGTATGATTTCCCTCATCGCGGGGTGAAAGGGATTGTTGCCGGTGTTATTGTTGGAGAGCTCGAGTTGAGTCGCCGCGTTTTCATGGTATGGTATCGCATGTAAGTTTCTCATAAGTTGGATCATGCACTGATTTGGACTCTCTTTTCTTTAATGATTTGTGATTTTTTTATGCGTGTGACTTGCAGTTCTTCGAATAAAGACCCGGGTGCTCGACCTGTGGATGCTCTCAGTTTGAGAGACCATGAAGGTGGGATATCCCTTATCCTTGTTTATGTTGTGGACAATGGAATATATTTTAGTTAGAGTCTCTGCTACAGTTTTTTTTGTAACTGATTACTTGGAAACACAGTCCATACTTTACGTTGCATGCGCACGTGGGCTTCATTTGTATGCCTTGGCACAGGCAGAGATTGGACTCGCATTGGAACAACATTTTTGTACGTGTTCCACAAATGTTGTGTGTATATAAGAAATAGGGCGTGCCTGGAACCGCACCAGGACTAGTATTATTGCGAATGCTACAATGTATAATGTACAGTTCCAAGCGTCCATATAACTGGCTTGTAGTTGATAAAAGTGGTCAGTTGCAGGCAAAGGTGGTAATTGATTCTTAAAAATGTGTCTGGACATGTTGCTTACTTTATTAGTGGTGTGTGCATTTATTGGTATAATAATAAGACATCTCGCATTTTTGATGTTTGGGAAAATTATTTCCATTGCCGATTCATGTTAGGTATGAGCGGTGTGTGCATTTATTGGTATAATAATTAAACATCTCACATTTATTGATGTTTCGGAAAATTATTTCCATTGCAAATTCATGTTAGGTAATTACCTCCTTTTGAATTTTCTTTCTTGTGATTCACCGTTGTTCACTAGTTTTGCCTGTAGTTCTTTTGCAGGAGAAGAAGTTGCTTGAATTGCCGAAGTTGTTGGATATATGTGCCATATACTATCATGAAAATGAAGAACTGACAAGATCACTGGTGAGAATTTTTATTTAACAGTGCATTACTTAGTATGAGGGTCAAGCCTGGGTGCAACAATAAAGTTGCACCTTGGTAACCTGTTGGTCATGGATTCAAATCCGAAAACAACCATATGCAAGAGGAAGGTTGCATACAATAACCCTTTGTTATGTTCTTTTTCTATTAATTTCACCTTCATCTTTCATTTTTTGACTTCATTACTATGTTCTTAACTTCTTATTGCTCCTTGATTGATGGTGATTGTATGTGTAAATTGTGACTTGTTATTTATTTTAAATTTCTTTAATTTTGCAAAAAATAAATTTGAGTATTTATTTATGTATATAATGTAGCATAAATTATTTAGTTTGTATTATAATATTAAAAATAACAGCCATTGCACTTCCCACTATCTTGCTATAGCATTTTTTGAGCTGGCGATTACACACTGATATCTGAGAATGAGATTGATTTCCATGTTTATATGTATATATTATAACATATGTTGGATTTATAATCCTTAGAATAGCAGCTGTTCAGCCTGTCCCAATAGTTGCTATGGTGTTTTTGGGGCCAGCTTCTCTGCTGCTATCCAAGATTGATAACTGTTGTAACAGAAAAGTGAATTTGCATTATTTCACCTGCAGGTGCATAATCAACCAACTGATATGACATTTTCTGTGGAATGGACAGAATCATTATTATCATGATGTTAATCAGTAGATCATTTGCCATGTGGCTTCCAGATTTTAATCTCTTGGTAGAATTTATCATTGCCTAGTATTGAGAATAAAACAGATTTGAGACTTAAGGTTCTGTATGCAATACAATGAATTGTTTTTTAGCATTGTCTACTTCTTGATACTGATGGTTGTCATTACAGTAATATGTAGAAATCTATAATAACTAATAATCACTTAAGCAACAAGTTAGATTCTATTTTTGGTATTTTGTCACAGGTGTCTTTAATGCAACTTTATATCTTTGTGCTTTTTTGGTTTTATTTTCATAAAATAGTAGATGAAGTTCATTAAGATGTTTTCCCTTATTGATTGTGAAATAGAATGCATGATAATATTTGGTGTTCTGTCTTCCTCTCCTGAATTAGACCAGTCAGTTTAATTCTGTTGCTCTCTCCGTTTTATTTTACTCTCAATTTTTGTGAGTTTTTCGGTTCACTTATGTTGTACCTTCTGTAGAAGGTCCTATTACTTTATTGGTCAAGAAAAATATAGAAGGATATTAATCCAACCTTGAAATTTGTGCGCATTACACTCGTACACATTTTATGTTCATATAGCTATCTCAATCTAATGGGTTGTTCTATGCAAACTTTGTTGTGGAGTTGAACTGCTTCCTGCTGTTTATTTAACTTGCCTTGCTTACTGTTCTCCTTCTGTGTGTCTCAGGTTAGAAATTCTTTGAATGCTCAGCCTTGGATCCATAATAATCTGACTGCAGTAATATCCCATTTTCTAGGAATTGTCAGCACAATGCATGAACGTTGTAGTTCATCATTGGAGGTATTCTTGTAATTTGACCGAGTTTAACTGAATATCCATAATGTTAAACTACATTCTTTTCTGCTTTGAGTTTTTTGGGTTAACTAGTTAAGTTTTTTGAGAATATTATTTTTGGTTGTTACTTGTTATCACAAGTAGATATTACATCATGAATCATATTATTTGTTAAATTGATAAGTTTAGTTTTGATGTCCAACGAACAGTTTTGTTTGATAAGAATTATGAAAGTTACTTGATGGACATCTTCTCAATATTTCAATATTTCATCCCTTTTTTTTTTTGTTTAGATGCTGTTATTTAATTTATTCATTCATTTGCAGATTAATGAAATAGAATAGAAATGGATTTTTCGTATTTTTATGGTTGTGACCAATGCATTTCATAAGGAAATCATAATATAAAGTCCAACAACATTTTTTTTCCTTGCTGTTCGAAAAATAATCAGCTCTTGTTTATTTATATTATGCTGAAAAGCTTCTTGATTTTATTGTTAGAATTTATACTTTCAACACAACAAAAAGATAATCTTGGACAGGCACATGCCTCCACACATATCCAAAGAAAAGGTTGGAAGAGGAAATAGGACCTGTGGCAGAGACATACTTCCCAAGACTTTGTTGGGTGATATGTGTTGAGAGAAACTTGTTTATAAAATGTGCATACATTACTGTTTCTGTATTATTTGGATGTATGTACAGAACATACATATTTTGATCTTATAAATTTAAATTATTAATTCATCATTTTTTTTAGAAGAATATAGTATCTAAGTATGACTCCTTCACTTTTATCTTTGAGTTCCCTTTGAACATACTGTAGACCAATAATGTGCCTGATATTCTTCTTTCTCTCCTTTCCATAAAATATTTGACTTATTAAAATGCATTAATGGATAGAAATGTCTTTCAGAAAACCATTGATAATTGGCTGAATGTCTAAATCTTGATAGAAAGTTCATGTGTATAAAGGAAAAAATTACAATTAAAATTGATAACTTCCTTTTCGGGAATTATGTACAGGTCTTATTTTCTTCTGGAAACCTCGATCACCATAATGCTGCTTTTCTTCAAGCTGATCTGCTGGAGGTGAGTCACTTTATTTTTTCTCCTCTCTTTGAAATTGAGTTGTAACCCAATCTTCTTTTATGGGGGTGATAAACCAGTATCTTTGTAACCTCCTATAGTCTGGGATAACTAATTGGCTTAGTTCCGCTAAGAAAGTTGAGTGAATTTATATTCCCCATTTCTAATGGTCCATTTATTGGGAAAGAGCCAAGAGGGAAAATTCATCTACAGAAAGGCAGCATACAAGTGCAACTGTAAGTGGACAGTATTTTCAAGAAAGGTGGGAATACCAGAGAGAATGACCATCTCATGTGCTCTTTAGCATTTGAGCTGAGCTTCCATCTAGATTCTGGAATGACTACACTTTCTTTTCCAACCAGATACTCCCCATTATACGGTGGAACCTAGTCTCAGCCATTTGTTTAACCTTGACTTATATGTGAAGTTACCTGCTACTGCAGCCAATCCTACAAACTGTCTTGGGCATAATCCAGCTAACCCTGGACATTATACAATAGCTACAGAAAACTTTGAATATATGGCATTTACAGCAAATCAATCATAAATAATATTTTCCCTATCACTTATAAAGCCCTATTTCTACAACCTCAGATATTTCATGTACAATAACCACTGCCCATATTTCAAGGCTATTGAAGTAGAATATTTCTGTGGCAAATGAAATGCCTGGGAATTGTGTATTGGCACTACCATAATTTCTTAAAATTATGTAGCATTTAGTTTATTCACATTGAAAAATATTGAGCTTCAATTTATCTAGTTCTTTAACATATGCAGCATAATATTGATGCCATTTGTTTTTGTGATAGGTAATGGACTTTATAAATGATTCAATTGTATCAATGGACTCTTTTGTTAGTGCATACGAACCAGCAGCTGTGTTCTTCTCTTGCCCAGTTGAAATGAGGTATTCTTTTTTTTTTTTTTTTTTTTGACTGCAAAATGAGGTATTCTTTACCACTGAAACTTGGTTTTTCATGATGAATTAAGGTTGAATGCAATCAATTTCCATGGGAAAAATATGACTTATCAAACATTGCATTTGGTGTATCACGTGTTACATATTTGTGTTGATTGATTTATCAAAACAGAATCAATAACTAAGATTTCTAATTGATATTATTTTTGAAGACTTAAATGTTTTTTCTGTTCTGTATAATTGTGTAGTTATGGGAATGAGGAACTGCTGAGCCTCCTTGCCAGATTGCATGATTCACTAATTCCATCATTGCAAAAGGGATTCTGTGTGATTTTTGCTGACAAACAAGATGCAACAGTATCTAATATCTTCGTAAGTTTGAAGATGTTAAAAATTAGATTGGTGAAGTTTGGTTGGCAACTATTGCACATGTGCTATCTAAGTGATGAAGTGTTCAGAGATAGCATCCCTCTTCCAGCTGCCACAAAGATGTTTCCTGCCAATGTAGAGGACCCAGTCATCAGAGCAGATATTCTGGTTCAAACATTTAGAGAGATCAATTCAATATCATTACATTCTCAGGAAAGCCATCTGAAGGAAACATTTCTTCAAGATGTCGAAAGAAATTTCAATATACTAAGCAGGATTGAGAGATTAAGGGATGGTGGTAATGATCTTATTTGCACAGTAGTATAAATCATTGCATGTGTTTGTAGCATAAATTGCTTGGCTTAGTATGGTTTATGGCGAAAAGGTGAAAAGCTTGATCCAACAAAGTTTTTTAGATGGCTAAACCTTTATTCCCCTTTGAGATGAGATGTAAGGCAGAATTATATCTCTCTGATCCGTCAAAATTATATTTTACACTGTTGCATTTTTTCCATTAATCACGGTTTGTAGTGTAGCGTATGCTTGCTCCTTTTCTTTTTCTAATCCAGTTGCTTTGATACAGGATGGATATGCATTGATGATGAACAGTTTCAATATATATCTGGGATGTTGAGTTCTGTTTATAAGGAGCCGTCTTCTGCCACAACTCCTCCTGCGCCAAACCAAACATTGCTGATGGATGAAGATGCTGCAATTTCAGAGTCAAACATCAGTCAGATTAGGGACCTGTTCCCTGATTATGGTAAAGGTTTTTTATCTGCGTGTCTTGAGGTCTATGACCAGAATCCAGAAGAGGTTATTCAAAGAATTTTAGAGGGAACCCTTCATGAAGATCTGCAGAACATGGACACCTCGCTAGAGACATTGCCACCAGCCAAGTCTACCACTGTGGGTGGGAATGATAAAGGAAAAGGTAAGTTAATTGATTCTACGGCAGCATCCTCAAATCCAGTTGTTAGGGGGAAGCAACAGGCAGAGGGCCCAGTGATGTCATCCTCTGCTTCACTAGGAAAATTTGTGAGGAAATCTAGAGCTGACTTACCTGATCGCAGTATTCTGGATAAAAAGGATGAAAAAGATACATCAAGAACTGCTGCTATGATTTTACAATATGAATATGAAGATGAGTATGACGACTCTTTTGATGACTTGGGTCTAAGTGTAGCAGACTCTGGAGTAGAAGAAAATGAGACACTGGGTGACCAAATAAACGCAAAGTCAGGGAATTCGTGGGCAACAGGGAGTGGAAACTCTGTCAAAAATGCCCCTGATTCAAAATGGGGCTCCAGGAAAAAGCCGCAGTACTATGTCAAGGATGGTAAGAACTACAGCTACAAAGTGGCTGGTGCAGTAGCAGTGGCAAATTCTGATGAAGCTTCACTAATAACGCAAGCTCAGAAAGAGTTGATACATGGCCTTGGACGTGGTGGCAACCTTCCTCTTGGCGCGGTAAAGAAAGTGACAGATTCCTACAAGGAGGATGATAACCAATCCCAGGTTTCTGAAATGGAAGGGAGAGGGATTCCGGGCAATTCATTTGGTAGGGGAAGGAAGGAAGGTGGAAAACAAGTTACATCTCATCAGCAACAGGAGAAACAATCCGATGATTCCGAGGTGGATAGCAATAATCAAAAGGGGAGAGGAAGTGGGAGGGGAAGGGGAGGAGGAAGAAACAATCATTACCAGAAGGACCGAGCCATGAAGAAGCATTTCTCTGGAATGAGTGGTTATTAAGGGCACAAGAGAATCATTCCATATTTCTTACTTGCTAAGATACCATACTTCCGCATCTTCTCGGTAACTATTTGGCTTTTGCCTATAACCTTATATTTTGCAGGGTTAAGGTTCAATGAGGTGCATAGATATGGTGTTACATAGGTCATACATAGTGGCATTACCGAGTGCACAATCAGCTCTTTGATACCAAAATCCTCTACAATATAAAGAATAGTGTAATGTCTGCAAAGGTTAATTTAACTCCATCCCGGAATCGAATTTTGTTTAAAAGGATTTAGGTGTTTTTTAGCCTACATTTCCTTTCAAGTAGGGCATATGAATAATTTATAGTTACACATAGCTTACAGATACAATAATTGGATAACGGTGTCCATTTTTTTTTTATATGTGAAAATCGAAAATAATATCATGAGATTTATAATAATTCACAGATTTTACTTAATCAACTGAGTTAAATCTTCTGTCCAGTAATGGTGTTCATCTGACAGTACACAAATTAATTTCAGTTCAAATCTCAATATGAAAATATATTCGGTCGCCCCACTAGTCAATGTGCCTAAAAGACTTTACTCGTTCGCACCACCATGACACTAATTATATTCAGTTGCTAATGTACTTTCGAACGATTAGCAACCAATTCTGTTACGTATTCAGGCTTTGTGAGTTTGTCAAGTACCGAGTAATTAAGCTGCTTCGAGTTTTTTATAACAAGTGGGTTATGCTATTTCGGCATCATTTTTTAAAATTAATGTAACATTATGATGTAAATTAAGGCTTTTACAGTTCTACTCGTGGATTCCTATCATGGGTCACGTTCAAAGACCTTTTCTTTTTTTAAGCTTTTCATAAAAGAATAATAATATTGAAACATCAAATTAGTTGCAAAAAATCAAATCTATTTTTATTTTATTTGCATTGTTGTCAGTTGTTTTCAGCATTGCAAAAAAAAAATAAAAACATTAGCAAAAATATAAAAAAATATCTTTACAAACTTCAGAATTAACTATGAAAGTACTATAATCTTTAATGAAACTTATTCACAATTAAAATTTATCTCGCTTCTCCAAAATCCTAAACTTAAACTTAATATATATGTCCAATCTAAGCCACACTTGTAGACTTTTTATTTCTCATGAGTCATGATTGGATATCTACACCCAAGATATGTCCGTTAATTTTTTCCTACTTTCAATAAATAACTTAAAATGTCTTTGGTCGTGTCATGTGGATGTTACTTTTGTCAACAATACAATTCTTTTTCTATCAAAAAACTACTTATCAAATAAAAATTGTTAGACTAAAATTAAAATATACACTCCAATGACATATACCTGTGGGGTGAATAATCTTAAAACAAAGTCGAGTCGTACCTCGAGCTTCTTTTTTTTCTTCTAGTCAAAACTAATCATGCTGCCGCATCCACCATAAGGGGCAAACCTGCTTCTCTTTTATTACAGCACACCAAAGACACACATTAGGAAACGTCGAAGAAGAACCCTTCTTCAGCAACAACAATAATGGACCCCAGAATCTGGAGCAAACTACCTCCTGATGTTGTGGAACACATACTTTTGTTACTCCCTCTCAAAACACTCTTGAATCTCAGACCCACTTGCAAGGCCTTCACCTCTCTCCTCTTTTCACCTTCCTTTGTTTCCAAACACTCTTCTTCTTCCTCACCCTTCTCTTCCTATCTCTTAATCTCCCACCCTCAGTGCCCTCACTATTTCCGTCTCTACGATTCCAACCTTTGCTCTTGGCTCACCCTCTCTCTCTCCCTCTCTAACTCTCTCCACTTCTCTTCTTCCTTCACTCTTGTTTCCTCTTCTGGTGGCCTCTTTTGTCTCTACAACCCTACCTCTTCTTCCTTTCTAGTGCACAACCTCTTTGTCAGGTCCTCTAGAAAAATCGATTCCCCAATAACTCGCTCTCGTCACTTGGGACATGTCACTTTTGTTACCGCCCCTCTTGGCTACTACATAGTACTTCTTTGTTCAAAGTCAACTTCCAACACCAGTGTCTTTGTTTACGACTCTAGTAAACTCTCTTGGCGGTGTTTTGAGGGTTTCAATGTTGTTTTCAGCGACAGTTTTCACCAGCAGGGTACTTTCTTTGATGGGGGGTTGTATTTCACCACCCCTGAACCGTTTTCGGTGGTGTGTTTTGATTTGGAGAGTGGTGAATGGGAGAGGCACGTTGCTGAGTTGCCACAACAAGTCACTTTCGTGAGGCTGGTGAGTGATGGAGAAGGGAAGTTGTATCTGCTTGGTGGGGTTGGGAACGATGGTATCTCGAGGAGCATCAAGTTGTGGGAATTGATAAAGGGTGAAAGGGTTTGGGTGGAAGTGGTGGGGTTGCCTGAGATTATGTGTAGAAAATTTGTGTCGGTTTGTTACCATAACTATGAGCATGTTTATTGCTTCTGGCACGAGGGAATGATCTGCGTTTGCTGCTATATGTGGCCGGAGATATTGTATTACAGTGTTCTGAGGAGGACTTGGAATTGGCTTCCAAGGTGCCCCTATTTGCCTCTCAAATTTAGCTGTGGTTTCAAGTGGTTTTCTTTTGTTCCAAAGCTCTATGCTTCGGTGTGAGTTGGAGAAATTCTCACACTATCTAAGACCATCGTGTTTTAATAGTTTTGATCAATCTTCATGTGATATATAATTGAAATTTTCAGTTTACAAAGATAATTATAAGACTTAATTATGTATCTCATAGAAGTTGGTCAAGAACATATGTACGTAGTAGTAGTAGTCTTAGATCATGTAGTAATTTTTCATGCGAGTGAAGTTCTCTTGTTTAGTAATATGGAGTAGTGTTGGATTGGATCCTTTTTGATTCGTATAGTCGTGAACTCATGCTGTTGTTTAGGATATATAATAATAATGCATGTAACTTTTTAAGTTTATGTGTGATGACTTTTTTGGAATTATTTTGTTTTATAACCATGAGCTGTTTCTAGGGTTATTTTTGATAATTTTTCTACTAAAAAAATATTATATTTTTAATATAAAAATTCTTAAAAACACTTTTAATTTATATCTAATTTAAACAGATCCTATATGATACTATATATGTGTAAGAGAAGCTATCTTTAACCATAACTTCAAAAACTTATGTCGTTCTTCCTTTCTGAATAATGGCTTATTTTTCAAGATAATAGCTTATTCTAGTCAAAATGCATGTTTGGTATTTATTTTATAAAAAATAATAACTTATTTTTAAAAAACTTTCTTGAAGATTTTTCAATATCTAACATCTCTTTTTGTTTACATTTTAATTATACATCACTTATTTTTATTTTTCATTAAAATAATTATTTTATCTATTTCAACAAATATTTTAATTCTTTTTAATATATTACTAAATAGACTCCTCAAGTAGCCTTTTGTCGTTATATTTCATCCAATATTATATAGAAAATGTCAACGGATACATTAACGAATACTGACATTTTTTTTATTATTGCTTTTTAATATTACATGTAGGGCCCATAAAATCTTTTAAGATCAATGCTTAATAAGCGGGTGATGTTTCACTGAAACTTGTCAAACGCTCCATTTGGTGCACATTCTTATTATTAAGCTTACTAGACTCAAACACCATTGTCGTATGTGCTCTTATAAAACTATCAAAGATAAGCTGTTATTAGAACATAACAGGCCCTAAATTTAATTGAGAAAAAGGGTTATGTAACAGTATAAAAGTTGTATATATACAGTGGTCAAACTTATCATGTATAGACATTAAATTCAATTTAATTTATAAACAAAATTTAAAGTTAAAGACCTGTGTTTCATTTGGTAGTTTTGGGTCAGTCAATTGCTCATTTTACCATCTTTAGTGAAGATTGAGTGAGAGGGTGAAGTAGACTAAACAAGAAATGGAGGGAAAAAAAATCCAAAGAAACAAGACAAACATTTAAAAATTTAAAACTATAACTATTTTAATCAATAACAATTTCATAAATGTTCACCCAAACACACCTTTTAAGAGGAAAACAGGAGACGAAAGTAGAAAATTATTTTATTTTTCTTAAAAATTTAATTATTTTTCTGTACATAAAATAAATAAATAATAATTGTGTTAAAAATTAATTAAATATAAAGCTTAATTTCTGCTGTCTTAAATTAAGTTATCTTGACTAGGTTTTTCTTATCTTTTCGCAAACTTCTTACGGAGGACGGTCCTCGATTTCCAACTTTCATTTATGTTTTTAATGGCTTTTAAAAACTTTGCAGAAAAAAAAATGGCTTTTAAAATTTTTAAAACACATTCATGTTTTTTTTTCCCTATTAAGTTTCGTTCTCGTAAGTTAAAACACCCAATTTACTGCTTCAATATTCCACCAGTGTTTTTCTTCACCAGATTCCTACTTGACATTTTTATTATTTCTAAAAAACCGTTAATATAAAATTTTATTTACTAAAGTAAATTTTGATATTTTAAAATTAAAATTTTAAATATTTGTAGGTCAATTATTTTTTATTATCATTAAAATAATTTTATGAAATTAATTTACGTTTTACATATACTTTTTTATTGGACAAAAGAATTAATTTTAAATCAAACTAAAAGCCTTAAATTTTTTTGACAAATAACTTTTTTTACGTCGAAATAACTTTTAATTCATAAGGAGTTTGAAGTTTTAAAAAAATGGCAAACAACTTGTGCTTTTTATTTATTAAATTATTATTTTAAATTTTAACTTTGAAAAAAAAATTAGTCAAACATATCCTTAATTAATACAATTCTACGATTCGCAAAGAACCATTTTGTGCCAAGTGCCAACTACTCCGAATTATTTTTATGATCTTAATGAAAAGTCCAAAATATGAGAAAGCTACAGTAAAGTGTCGAAACTAATTTGTATCAAGTCAAACATATTTCTTGGCTCGTTGCATGTTAAAAAGATTAATGTTAACAAATGGATGACGAATTAATTGTCTGTGCATGCTGTTTAATTAAGGTCATTGGTTGCAGAGTTACGCTACAGCTTCTTAAGGGTAGAAGAAGGTGACACCTCAGAAGTATTCGGGTCCCTCAAACGGAGTACTATGGATATTGTCATATTGATGCAGAATTGAAGGGTTGACTGTGGCAAAGAGAAGAAATATGCATGTGTTCATCCCAAAAAAGAGAAGAGAGATATTCATGTAAGAACAAAACCCAAGTTTGAGGAGGAAAAATCAAGGTGACTGAATGAAAATAATGGATGTGAATACACTGAAAATATTACTTTCAAAATTAATGATAAAAAAATATATTCAAACCACGCCCTAAGTTTGGATTTTTATTTTCCCCAAAGTCCTTGTTTTGAAGGGGATGTAGATTGAAATCCTTCACGCAAAATGATTATTATATATTAACGTAAGGGTCATTTTTAAAAAAAAAAAAAAAAAAAAGTAAGGGTCATAATGAATCATTTAAATCGTATATGATGTTACGTAGAATCAAGGAATTTGATAGAAGTAATTAATAAATTGAAGTGGAGGTTAAATTTAACAAAAATAATATTTGGTTAAATTTTATTTATCTCCTAATTAAACTTCAAATTAGTTAATATTTCTTTCTTTTAATAAATCAGAAGATTAAGACCCAGAAAATATATGATGTTATGCAATTCTTTCTACAAAGGGGGAAAATTGAAGGGGCATCTAACCTATATTATGCGGCAAAAAATTAAAAATAATATAAATTAAATAAAAAATTAGAAAAATGGTGCAAATGGCCAAATATTTAGCAAAATGGGGCACTCAAATACGCCCATTTGGGGCGTGTTTAAACACGCCCAAATGGGGCGTATTTGAGTAGGTGATGACACTTGGCAGCAAAAAATGGGGTGTGAGATTTTCGCGATGTTTTCATAAATTAAGGAAGGCCATAACTTTTGACCGGGACGTCCGATTGAGACGAAATCAGTGGCCACGCACTCAAAATTGAGAGGAGAAGGCCTGGGCAAGTTCTTGAAGGGGACTTGCCCAAAGAATTTTCCCAAAAGAGGCCTCTAAGTGCCTCAAATTTGCGTTTTAATCTTCGGAGCCCTAAAATTTTTTTTGTTTTTTGATATTTTATCTATTCAATCAGTGAATTGCAAGCTATTCTTTATTTATCTAATTACTTCTCTTAATTTCGAGCGTTTTGACATGAAATACGTCTTCATCGGATATTGCTACGAGAAATTACAACTGTTCAAAGTTATATGCATCGTCAAATTTATATTACAATTTTGGATTATTTATGCATTTGTTTAGGGTTGTGGGTTAATTAACTGTTGGATTTGGTTAATTGTTTAGGGCTTAGGGCTTTGGGTTAATGATTAACTGTTGGATTAGGTTAGTGGTTTAGGGGGATAAGGTTTATGTGTTTAGGGCTAAGGCGTAGTGTGTTTGGATAATTGGTTAGTGTTGATGGTTTTAGTATTAGGGGTTTAAGGCTTTGGGTTAATGATTAATTGTTGATGTTGGTTAAGTTGATGGGTGTACATAGTAGTCCTTGCCATAGCGTGATTTGATTCCGCAAGAGCCATGGCCACAAGGGTTACTCTGAGAGTAGTTTGCGAGAATTAAAGGGTTACTCTGACGACCATGAGCATGAGCTGATGAAGAAGGTGAATGGGAGAAAGATATGATCACACATCTTCTTTCTTGTTCTGTTTTGCATCTTCTCTGTGTATATGATGATGGACTTGGCACAAGTTGAAACAATGTACGTTAAGGTTGTTGCTGTACATTTTTAAACGATTTTGGTTTAACAAATGCATAAATAATCCAAAATTGTAGTATAGATTTGACGATGCATATAACTTTGAACAGTCGTAATTTCTCGTAGCAATATCCGATGAAGACGTATTTTATGTCAAAACGCTCGAAATTAAGAGAAGTAATTATATAAACAAAGAATAGCTTGCAATTCACTGATTGAATAGATAAAATATCAGAAAACAAAAAAAATTTTAGGGCTCCAAAGATTAAAACGCAAATTTGAGGCACTTAAAAGCCTCTTTTGGGAAAATTTTTTGGGCAAGTCCCCTTCAGGAACTTGCCCAGGCCTTCTCCTCTCAATTTCGAGCTCGTGGCCACCGATTTCGTCTCAATCGGACGTCCCGGTAAAAAATTATGACCTTCCATAATTTACAAAAACATTGCGAAAACCCCACACCCCCATTTTTTGCTGCCACGTGTCATCACCTATTCAAATACGCCCCATTTGGGCGTGTTTAAACACGCCCCAAATGGGCGTATTTGAGTGTCCCATTTTGCTAAATATTTGGCCATTTGCACCATTTTTCTAATTTTTTATTTAATTTATATTATTTTTAATTTTTAGCCATATTATGCCGCACAAATGATCCGCCAATACTTTCGTGTGCTAATACTACACGCTAATTATTTGTATAGACAATTTTGAGATATTTAGCTAATTTAGTCTGCAATATTTATGGGAAACAATCTGAATTTGATGAACTTTAACTGTGATTTAGTCCAGATTGATTATTAGTCTTATAATTGATTTAAAGAACTGAAACTTATGAAAATATTTTGAATTTCACCAAGAAATCAAAGATTTTAAGTATGTTGATTACAAGAAAAAGAACTTAATATCAACTTATGAAAGGTGATGTTTCAAAGTAGTAATTAGTTGCATAATATATACTCTTATATTTAGAAAATAAAATTCTTACTTTTTATTAAAAAATAATAATCTCACTTCTCATTGTCTTGAAGTCTCTTCTTTCTTTTGGATTTATATTTCATACGCGCTGTTCCTGTAACTCGTAAAAAAATATTCTTTCTATCATCTCATACTATTCTCCTTTAACATTATTTGTATATTTGATTTTTTTAAATCATATACGCCTTCCAATCTAGTCTTTAATTTTTATCTCTAAATTGGAATTTAATATATTTTAATTATCAATAATTAAAAACAATTTTATATCACAATTTATTATAAATTTTAAATATTATATTATATTATAGTTTAATAATTTTATTATAAATTTTAATTATGTAAAAATAAATATTTATTAATTCACAAACTAAAATGTTAGTCTATATTACAAATAATAACACGAAATAAAAA